>SSNS01000392.1:4965-29518 GCA_006937985.1 Aphyosemion australe
ATTTCTGCAACTCAAAATGCTTTTCAGTATCTTGTGTGGCCCCCACGAGCTTGTGTGCATGCTTGACAACGTCGGGGCATGCTCCTAATGAGACAACGGATGGTGTCTTGTGGCATTTCCTCCCAGATCTGTGTGAGGGCATCCCTGAGCTCTTGTACAGTCTGAGGAGCAACCTGGCGCCGCCTAATGGACCGAAACATAATGTCCCACAGATGTTCTATTGGGTTTAAGTCAGGGGATCGTGAAGGCCATTCAATTGTTTCAATTCCTTCATCCTCCAGGTACTGCCTGCATACTCTTGCCACATGAGGCCGGGCATTGTCGTGCATTAGGAGAAAACCAGGACCTACTGCATCAGCGTAGGGTCTGACAAAGGGTTCAAGGATTTCATCTGGATACCTTATGGCAGTCAGAGCACCATTTCCTAGGCAGTAGAGGTCTGTGCGTCCCTCCATGGATATGCCTCCCCAGACCATCACTGACCCACCACCAAACCTGTCATGTTGAACGACGTTGCAGGCAGCATAACGTTCTCCTTGTCTTCTCCAGACTCTTTCACGTCTATCACAGGTGCTCAGGGTGAACCTGCTCTCGTCTGTAAAAAGTACAGGGCGCCAGTGGCGGACTTGCCAATTCTGGTGTTCTTGAGCAAATGCCAGTGGAGCTCTACGGTGCTGGGCAGTGAGCACAGGGCCCACTACAGGACGTCGGGCCCTCAGGCCATCTTCATGAAGTCTGTTCCTGATTGTTTGGGTAGAGACATTCACACCAGTGGCCCTCTGGAGGTCATTCTGTAGGGCACGAGCAGTGCTCAGCCTGTTCCGCCTTGCACAAAGGAGCAGGTATCGGTCCTGCTGATGGGTTGTGGACCTTCTACGGCCCTGTCCAGCTCTCCGAGAATAACCGCCAGTCTCCTGAAATCTCCTCCATGTTCTGGAGATTGTGCTGGGAGACACATGAAACCTTCTTGCTGCAGCACGTGTGGATGTGCCATCCTGGAGAAGTTGGACAACCTGTGCAACTTCTGTAGGGTTAAGGAATCGCCTCATGCTGCCAGTAGAGATAATTACTCAAGCCAAAACTAGCACGAGTGGAAAACCAGCCAAAAAAGATCAAGAGGGAGAAACTTGAAATGACCTCCACATGTTAAACCAGTCCTGTTTTGAGGGTTTTGTAATTGTTGCCACTTTAGTGCACCTGTCGTTAAGTCCATGAACACCAATACAGCTGAAAGTGATTAACAATGGACACAGCTGCTTAATCAACCAGAAAATTATCAGACAGGTTTCATTGATTTCATGCCAGACCCAATAAAAAAGTGTTCCTTTAATTTTTGTGAGCAGTGTATATATATATACACACACACAGCCTTTGCCACTTTGACTCAAAGTGGAGGCAGCATCAGGGAGCCTTTGGTCATTATAAGTGGTCAGCCTTTTTTTCACAAAATATTACATGATGGGGGGGGGGGGGGGGGGGGGGGGGTGAAGTTGTAGGGCCGTCTCTGTGCTCTTACAGACTTCCTTCTTAGCCTGGCCTGCTAGACTCTCCCTCTGTCTATTCTACACAGCGGAACAGTCTGAATATTCACAGGCAGCGAGCACCATGAGGGGCGGGACTAGCCAGCTCAAAAATAATCAATCCGAAAAAAGGCAGAAATTATGAATTATCGCTGTAGTTTTTTAGCTGTAGTCAAAGATGGCGTCAAAGTAGCGCTGCTAACAATCTCCCTCTCACTGTTCATGCCGAGCTGCACTGCAGTTAACGCCTGCTATTTTTTACTTGTTGCTCCATTAGTGCAAATAAAGGTGACACCATGATAAAATGTGTTTTTAGCTGGGTAAGCACCTTCCTCAGTAGACATGAATGCACTGGGGGCGAATGGAGACCCATCTAAGATGGCGGCCGGCCACTATGGCAGCGCCAAACCACGAGGTGTTTACGTATATATGTCTGTAGGTAACACAGCGCAAACATCTTTCTTTAGGAGAAAGGCTTTTAGCGCTAATTCTTGTTGTGGTTTTAAAGACGTGTCCAAGGCATTTAGAACAGAGGAAAGAGCCGCAGCGAGCTCCGCTTGAGACGCCATCTTCATTGTTCATGAGAAACTGAGCTTCGTGGTGTGTGACGTACGCTGCTCAGCGCTGATTGGGTCAGTGAGAACTTTCAGGGGGTGGGGTTATTTGAATAGGAGCATTACCAGATCCATTGCTTCCCATAAGGAAGCATTTCTGATAACCTGTATAGATGAGTGTCTAATAGTGCTGTAGACATATGTAATCATTATTTTGGCAGTTTAGTGCAACTTACATAAAATGTAATATTTCAGGCAAAAACCGTGATTCTATCTCCACCTTCAGGTTAAAACTCTGCTCCACATTGATTTAGAATCAGCCACAGCTGATGGCTGTAGAGCTGCAGTACAGGGTGACGTCTCTACTGTACTACGTGGCTGCGCTGCACTGGACTCCAGCTGAGTCTCGGCACACCTCCACCTGGCTCAACCACTCACCTGCCGATATGACACATTAGGGTTCGGAGCCGCTCGTCTCCCTGAAAAAACCTCCTCCTCCCCTTTTTTTTTTTTCTGGTGATCGCGGTGGACAAGAAATCCTCCAGCCTGCTGGTGCTTCTGAGTCTGCTCTTGTCCTGAACGGTAGGTTTGCTTGTTTGTGCACTCGTGTACACGTGCAAGTGGGCGCGCGCTTGTAATCGACTCGTTTTTGCGACTGGGAAACTCCGAGAGCCCACATGGGGTGGTTGAGGGTGGTGCTGTCCTTTTTTGCAGGTATTTTTCTAACAGGAAGTCTGCTTGGAATAAGTCTCCACCCATGGTGTTACTCACCCTTTAAATCTGCTTTCTTTTTCATTTGTAGACAAACCCAAAGTAGGAGGAATACGGAGGCCGTGGAGCTCTGAGGAAAAGGAAGCAATCCTCAAATATCTTACAAAGTTTGTTAAAGAACGCAGAGTCCCAGGGAAAATGGACTGTCTTGCATGCATCGAAAAGGAGAAAACACTGTACCAAAGATCATGGAAGGATGTCAAAAATTTTGTGTATAACACAATTGTTACACTTAAGAGGAAGGAGGCATCCAGATTTCTTCACTTTTAAACATTCAAGCAGAATTAATTTAGTGCAGAAGCCTTCTTTTTGTTTTTATTGTGTTTTAGAAGCCTGTTGAAGTTCTGGAGAACACAGAAAACGTCCAGTTACAGACACAATTTTAGAAGGCTGTTCTTGATGTTGAGGGGATAAAAACAAATTGTTTCTGAAATAAAATTGTTTCTTCAGTAGGTGTGGTGTTTTTTTTTTTTTTTTACTTTTAACATTTTAAAGATCCATACATTACTTCCAAATGATAAATATTTACCGGACAACATAGCAAATATGAATAAGCCTACATAAATTACCTTCTCCTGATAATATTTAATTACATGAAATTAATTTATATATCTTGTTCAACATTTTGAAATTACAGCTTATATATATAGCTCTATTATAAATGGTATGGGCAGATGGAAAGTGCAGTGTAACAATCAGCTGTTACAAAGTGAAATGAACAACGGCAGAAAATACTTTTGTGTTGTTTTCTTTCACATGGCAGAGCTGAGAGTCTCCACTGTAAGAGGATGAGGTATGTTTAAGATGGTCTCTTGTTTTTTATATGGGGTTATATTTTTGGTATTTTTACTTTAAAACTACATTTGTACTTTATTATATTTTACATTAACAAAAATTTATTTTAATAATTAACACTTTCAATGGCATAATTGAAGAAGACAGCAAGTTAAAGCATACAAAAAACAGCAAATTTACTGCCTTCCTATTCCCCACCCCACATCTGATGCACACCTTTAAAAAGGTCCTCACTTTGATGGTTGAAAACATAAAAAATTCTCTTTGGCTTTCTGGTTTTTACAGGCGATAACTTGAATAAGGGCACCATCTAGTGTCCAAATCAAGTATACATGCTTTTGTAAATAGGCCCTTTCGGACTGTAGGAACCTTTTGTAGTTCCTATAACCTTTTTAGGAACCAGCCCGTTTTTGCGCGCGTTCGGACAGATAGGAACTAGGAACCTTCCCCCGCAGTTCCTAGAACCATTTTAGCTCCTACTCAGAGGCAGGGACTTTCCGTGGTTCCTGAGGAACTAACATGACGTAGTGCTTAGCTACGCACCTTAGTAGTTTTCCGCTTCTTTAAGACCCGCCATTTTTAAAAACATTACAGTTGCCGGCTCCAGCACAACAGCGAGATGGATAAGTGGACCGACGAGGAAGTGAAAGCTCTTTTGGCTATCTTTTCAAATGAAGATGTCCAGAGAGGTTTGGAGGGCTCACAGCGTAATATTAAAATATTTGCTACGATAAGTGCGCAACTAGAAGAAGCCGGGTATTACCACTCCGCGAAGCAATGCAGAGAAAAAATGAAGAAACTGAAGCAGGACTATAAAAAAATCAAAGATCATAACAACCAGAGTGGAGCAAATCGCAAAAGCAGTAAGTGGTACGACACGCTGGATTCAATCTTAGGCCATCGTTCTTCTTACACAGGAAACGCTGGGACCAAGGACTCCTGCACGAGGCCTTTGGAGTCCATTGTTTGCGGCGTAAACATAGCCCCAGAAGAGCTTGAAGGTGAGCAAACGTTCTTAATTTCCATCAAAAGTAACTGAGCTGTAATCCAGTACCAATTTGGCGTTTTTCTTTTTTAATTTTTTATTTTCTGTTCCTAATCTTTTGTTTGTCTGAGGCTTTATGCCTCTGGTAGGGTCAACCATGGCAAACAGGTCCTAGGTGAGGGATCAGACAAAGTGCAGCCCAAAGACCCCTTATGATGAATAAAATATATGGAACCAGTGTTCCCTCGCCCGGACGCGGGTCACCGGGACCCCCTCTGGAGCCAGGCCTGGAGTTGGGGCACGCTGGCGAGCGCCTGGTGGCCGGGCTTTCACCCATGGAGCCCGGCCGGGCACAGCCCGAAGAGGAGACGTGGGTCCCCCTTCCCGTGGGCCCACCACCCGTGGGAGGGGCCGAAGGGGTCGGGTGCAATGTGGAAAGGGTGGTAGCCGAAGGCGGGGACCTTGGCGGTCTGATCCTCGGCTACAGAAGCTGGCTCTAGGCACGTGGAATGTCACCTCTCTGGTGGGGAAAGAGCCGGAGTTGGTGTGTGAGGTTGAGAGGTTCCAACTAGATATAGTTGGACTCACCTCAACGCATGGCTCTGGCTCTGGAACCAGTTTCCTCGAGAGGGGTTGGACTCTCTACCACTCTGGAGTTGCTCCCACTGAGAGGCGCCGAGCAGGGGTGGGCATACTTCTTGCCCCCCATCTTGGTGCCTGTACGTTGGGGTTTACCCCGGTGAGTGAGAGGGTAGCCTCCCTCCGTCTTCGGGTGGGGGGACGGGTCCTGACTGTGGTTTGTGCTTATGCACCATACTGCAGCTCAGACTACCCACCCTTTTTGGAGTCCCTGGAGGGGGTACTGGAAAGCGCTCCTTCGGGTGACTCCCTCGTTCTGCTGGAGGACTTCAATGCTCACGTGGGCAACGACAGTGAGACCTGGAGAGGTGTGGTTGGGAGGAACGGCCCCCCTGATCTGAATCCGAGTGGTGTTTTGTTATTAGACTTCTGTGCTCGTCATGGATTGTCTATAACGAACACCATGTTCAAGCATAAAGGTGTCCATATGTGCTCTTGGCACCAGGACACCTTAGGCCGCAGGTCGATGATCGATTTTGTTATCGTTTCATCTGTGGCCGCATGTCTTGGACACTCGGGTGAAGAGAGCGGCGGAGCTGTCAACTGACCACTACCTGGTGGTGGGGGAAGATGCCGGTCAGACCTGGCAGACCCAAACGTGTTGTGAGGGTCTGCTGGGAACGTCTGGCAGAGTCTCCTGTCAGAAGGAGCTTCAATTCCCACCTCCGACAGAACTTTGAACGTGTCCCGGGGGAGTCAGGGGACATTGAGTCCGAATGGGCCATGTTTCGTGACTCCATTGTCGAGGCGGCTGACCGCAGCTGTGGCCGCAGGGTGGTCGGTGCCTGTCGTGGCGGCAACCCCCGAACCCGCTGGTGGACACCAGTGGTTAGGGATGCTGTCAAGCTGAAGAAAGAGTCCTATCAGGTCTTTTTGGCCTGTGGGACTCCGGAGGCAGCTGATAGGTACCGGCAGTCCAAGCGGAATGCGGCTCGGGTGGTCGCGGAGGCAAAAACCCGGGCATGGGAGGAGTTCGGTGAGACCATGGAACAAGACTTCCGTACGGCTTCGAGGAGATTCTGGTCCACCATCCGGCGCCTCAGGAGGGGAAAGCAGTGCACTACCAACACTGTTTACAGTGGGGAGGGTGTGCTGCTGACCTCGACTCGGGACGTTGTGAATCGGTGGGCCGAGTACTTCGAAGACCTCCTCAATCCCACCGGCACGTCTTCCAGTGTGGAAGCAGAGTCTGGGGACTTTGGGTTGGGCTCTCCAATCTCAGGAGCTGAGGTCACTGAGGTGGTCAAAAAACTCCTCGGTGGAAAGGCTCCGGGGGTGGATGAGATCCGCCCAGATTTCCTTAAGGCCCTGGATGTTGTGGGGCTGTGTTGGTTGACGCGGCTCTGCAATATCGCGTGGACATCGGGGGCAGTTCCACTGGACTGGCAGACCGGGGTGGTGGTCCCCCTATTTAAAAAGGGGGACCGCAGGGTGTGTTCCAACTACAGGGGGATCACACTCCTGAGCCTCCCTGGTAAGGTCTATTCAGGGGTTCTGGAGAGGAGGGTCCGTCAGATAGTCGAACCTCGGATACAGGAGGAGCAATGCGGTTTTCGTCCTGGCCGTGGAACACTGGACCAGCTCTATACCCTTGGGGGAGTCCTGGAGGGTGTGTGGGAGTTCGCCCAACCAATCTACATGTGTTTTGTGGATTTGGAGTAGGCGTTCGACCGCGTCCCTCGGGGGGCCCTGTGGGGGGTACTCTGGGAGTATGGGGTACAAGGCCCCTTGATACGGGCTGTTAGGTCCCTGTACGACCAGTGTCAGAGCTTGGTCCGCATTGCCAGCAGTAAGTCGGGCTCGTTTCTGGTGAGAGTTGGACTCCGCCAAGGCTGCCCTTTGTCACCGATTCTGTTCATAACTTTTATGGACAGGATTTCTAGGTGCAGTCAAGGTGGTGGGGGGATCCGTTTTGGTGGCCTAAGGATCAGGTCTCTGCTTTTTGCAGATGATGTGGTCCTGTTGGCTTCGTCAGAACGTGATCTCCGGCTTTTGCTGGAGCAGTTCGCAGCCGGGTGTGAAGCAGCTGGGATGAGAATCAGCTCCTCTAAATCCGAGACCATGGTCTTGAGTCGGAAAAGGGTAGAATGCCTTCTCCAGGTCAGGGACGAGGTCCTGCCCCAAGTGGAGGAGTTTAAGTATCTCGGGGTCTTGTTCACGAGTGAGGGAAGGGTGGAGCGTGAGATCGATAGGCGGATTGGTGCTGCATCTGCAGTGATGGGGGCGTTGTACCGGTCTGTCGTGTTGAAGAGAGAGCTGAGCCGAAAGGCGAAGCTCTCAATTTACCGGTCGATCTACGTTCCTACCCTCACCTATGGTCACGAGCTTTGGGTAGTGACCGAAAGAACGAGATCACGGATACAAGCGGCTGAAATGAGTTTTCTTCGCAGGGTGGCTGGACTCTCCCTTAGAGATAGGGTGAGAAGCTCGGTCATCCGGGAGGGGCTCGGAGTAGACCCGCTGCTCCTCCACATCGAGAGGAGCCAGTTGAGGTGGCTCGGGCATCTGATTAGGATGCCTCCTGGACGCCTCCCTGGTGAGGTTTTCCGGGCACGTCCAACCGGGAGGAGACCCAAAGGAAGACCCAGGACACGCTGGAGAGATTATGTCTCTCGGCTGGCCTGGGAACGCCTTGGGATTCCCCCGGAGGAGCTGGCCCAAGTGGCCGGGGAGAGGGAGGTCTGGGCTTCCCTCCTTAGGCTGCTGCCCCCGCGACCCGACTCCGGATAAGCGGCAGAAAATGGATGGATGGATGGATCTTTTGTTTGTTTATTCAGAAAATTCGCTGATAGCGAGCAGATGTTTTGACCAACGTAGTCAAATTTACTTTTCCTGTGGGCATGTTTCCCCTTTGTTGATGTTAGCACGTGTGAACCACGTGAGCGCGCGCACACACACACACGCGCACTTAGATGTCTTCATAACATATTTGTGTCCATTTTATAGTACAAGCAGAACAGGTTTATTATCATTAGGTTTTTATGATGGGCTTGTTTGATTAATATGTGTGGTTTATAACGTATGGCTGAGTCTTATAACCATTATTTGTACTTCCATATACTATAGTCTGTTAGAGTATAACTAATCACTGAGTCAAGCTAGTTTGGGACACTGCATGCTTCTGATAGAGGCATTTTAATAACTTGTGTTTTAATCTGAAATGTTTCTGTCCAGCAGTTACACCAGAGCCAGCATCTTCTGTGGCGTCGTCTTCCAGCCAGCATGAGCCAGCTGCAGCAGCCTCTGCCCTGCTACGTCATGTAAACAAGAGTCTGATTACATTTGCAAATGTGCAGTCTCTGTTATCAACAGAATGGCTTAATTCTAAAATATTTTTTCTTTCAGCATCAACACCGCAACAACAGCCGGCACCTACCATCAGCCAGCACCCACTGTCGCCCCAGACCTGGTACACACATCTAATTACACATTACTACAATTCAATATATTATATGGCACTTGCTGTATGTTAACTCTATCACAACCCTTCATGTATTTTCTTTCAGCAAAGAGGAAAAGGGGCAAGACACTTCTGGCCAAAGTGCAGGAGATGATCGGGTCAGAGGCGGAACAGGACAGGCAGACTGAGGAACGCTTTGATGGAATGATGCAGTTCCTCCGAGAGCAGGCCAACAAGGTGGCTGATGCAAGCTTAGCTCTGCGGGAGGAACTGGCAGAAATTAATCGCAAGCAGACTACTTTAATGGAGGGTCTCCTGTCTCTGATGACTAAACTAGCAGAGAAAAATAAGCCATAAACTTGTTACTACATATGCACAAAGCACATGATGCACATGTAAATAGTTTGTTGCACTGAAACACCTTTTTTTGCACACGTTTTTAATAAATTACTTTTTAAGAATTGGAAGTATTTTGTCTTTCTTGGTGAGTTCAGGTAGATGTAGTTTGATCACACAAAATATTAATAGTAACTATTTGCTCATGCAAGCCTTTCTTTTCCTCAGGTGTGTAATATTTTTTTTTCAGTTACTCTATAATAGAGCATATTACAGCAGGAAGTGTACCACATTTAACAAAGGTCAGGTTTTCTGGGACAGCATTTGAACCCTCATATTGCATTTTTGAAAGTCTCATGCTTTTTCTAAACCAGCAGTCAACACCTTCAGCTCTGTAACCTTAGAAGCTAGCTGCAGCTTTCCCTAAGTATGTTCACTCTTGTTAAACATCCAAAACTTGATTATGAAAAGGCATATTCTCATCAGTTGGAAGGCACAACGTAACGCATCAAAGCTGCACGCACTGCAGCTCCCTCTGTATCTGCAGCAGGTGGTTGTGCTGGCATATCTGGCTGTGGATATTGGTCATTTTCATGCCACTCTTCTCGGTAATCCTCACCGTGGCTTTCACAGAGGTTATGAAGCACACAGCACGTGAGCACCATGGACTTCACTCTCTCAAGGCTGCAGTCGTTGCGCTTTTGAAGGCATCGCCATCTTCCTTTAAGTCTGCCAGAAGCATTTTCAACCACAACCCTTGCTTTGCTTATTTTGAAGTTAAATGTCGCCTGTTGGTTTGTGAGGGCACCGTTGTCTGGAAAGGGCTTCATGAGCCAGCTTGTCAGTGGATAGGCAGCGTCTCCGATGATGTAGTAGCCAACATCCTGTCCTGCGATGCTCCTGTACTGCTGTGCAAACATCTTCCCTCTCTCTGCCTCTTCCCACAGTCCAGACAAACGTAAAACTCTGGCATCGTGTAAGCTGCCAGGTTGACCAGTGTTCACGTTCCAAAACAAACCTCTTCCATCAACAGCTGCCTGTAAAATAATAGAATACCATCCCTTTCGGTTGAAATACTCCGTGTGGCACTCCTGGGGTGCTAAAATAGAAATGTGTGAACCATCAACAGCCCCAACACACTGTGGCACCCCCCATCTCTGCTCAAAATATTGTGACATTTCTTGTAGTTTTTCTGCATTTGGCATCTTAATGACTTCAGGCAACAAGATTTCCTCCACAGAGGAGCAAAACTCTTTCAAACAGTCACACGCAGTTGAAATACCAACCCCAAACAGAAGTGCAGCACTCCTGTACTCTGAGTTAGTGGCGAGTTTCCATATGGCAACAGCAACTTGTCACGCTCCTCACCTGAGCTCCACAGCGTGAGCAGTGAGGAGGGATGTAGCGTGTGATTAGACCCAATCGCAGGGAGTGCTAGCGGTGGGTGACGTCTAACACGCAGTTTATTATAGGAGCACCGACACGCACCTCGAAGTGAAACGAGGACGTGGCGGTGTTCCAGAAAGGAAAAAACGGGCTTACTGTTTGGATGCAGATGGATGAGGTGAGCGTAGGAGCTCTGGATCGTCTGGCGTGAATGTGGAGCCATGACGACTGGAACGGATGAAAGCTGTAGCCGGCTGGCGTGGATCTGAGCCAAGGGGCTAGGAAGCTAAAGCGTGAGGTGAGCGCCGGAAGCTCTGGGCGCACAGCGTGACCTATGGAGCCGATGCGCTGGAAAAGTAAAAGTTAAGGTAGAACTGAAAAACGCTACTAAGCGAGGCGCCGTTAGATCCGAGACGAAACGGGAACGCCAAGGCCACGGACAGAAAAACGATGAACCAGCCCTGGAGTTGCCGGGAAGACTTCCTGAAATAGTGTGGACGTGATGACGTGGAGAGGTGCGTGACGGTGTGGGGAATGCTGGGAAGTGGAGTCCTAAGTATGGTGCGGTGTCAGAAGGATGGCTGGAAGGCAGGAATCATGACACAACTCTCTTCTCAAGCTGTACAGCACGACGATAAGTTGTGTCCATCCTCTCCAGTGCAGGCTTCAGGCGGCGACAGATGTATTCAAACGTTTCTCTGGACATACGGAAATTCTTCATCCACTGGTCATCTGTGAAACTTGGAGCAACCACTTCCCAAAAGTCACTAGCTTGTTTCCAGACCCAGACGGATGGTGAAGAGAGTTGAGCAACGAGTCGCACAAACATCTAAAACGCAAACAGAACGCGAGTTAAAATATAATCGGAACTAATCTGTTAAACACAAAACCAATAGAAAACCGTCTAAAATGTATAGTCATGCAATGTGCATGCAATCAGCGTGTGTGTAAAACTTACATGCCGTTTCCTTCGTCGGCGCAGCGCAGTTTTACGTTCGTCCTTCATGAAACGGAGTAGTATCGCCTTCCGTTGGATTGTTCCTCTCCTGACTCTATCTTTGTGCTCTACCAGCCTCGACGTTACATCTCTGATTTGATTGCTTAACAGAAGTATTGCCGCCAAGTAGGTCATAAGCATAGTAGCTTCCTCGCTCTCCATGTTAACGTGTTTTATTTCCTTATTTGCCTTCGGCGCTTAAATAATACGTCACTGTCGCAGGCGGTTTCATCACGTACGTCACGCACGTCTCCAAAAGGTCCCCTGACCGCTGTGCGAATGCAATCTGAAAAGGTTCCCCTGGGAAGCGTAGTTCTAGGAACTAAATTCTAAGAGGATGGTTCTAGGCAGGGGCGTCAGACTGGGGGGAAAAAGGGTACCGTTTACCCAGGGCCCACTGCAGGGAGGGGCCCTGAGACAGCCTTGAATAAAAATGTTTTATTGTGGTTTTTTCCCCCGACTTACTTAATGTCTTAATAAACTTCCCTTTACCTGGATAAAGAGGTTAAAAAACAGAATTTTGCCTTAAAAATAATAACTGAATTGTCTCTGAGGCATCTATCACCCCTTAAAAATGTGCAAAGTGGTTTAGTCCACACCTGCGGCCAGGTGCTGCACCCCGCATCTACAGCTATGAGACTTGATATCGCTGACAGTAGAGCTGGAGGCAGGAGGAAGTCATGTGTTTCCCCAAGAAAGGGAAACCTGGAGGAAGTCATGTGTTTCCCCAAGAAAGGGAAACCTGGCTTCCAGAAAAGAAAAGAAAAGGAGAAAAAGTTAGTTGAACAGAAGCAAGTATAGGATTTCCAAGAAGAGAGGTGAGCAGCAGCAGCAGCAGCAGAACCCAGTGTGAGCTGACATTAGCTCTCAGACTGGAAGCTGCATTCATGTTCAGTGTTAAACGCCTTTAGTTTCACCACCAAGATCAGTTATAAATCCATTAGTATTATTAGAATTATTACAGCGGCCGCCGCCAATAAATTCACGGACCTCGCAGTAAAAACAGGTTCTCTCTGTGTGGATATTTCAGCTCCTCCCACTCATGGATCAGGACAAACTTGGTATGATGGATTCCTGGTAACCTCAGGAATGTGAAGCTGCCAGTGTCATCATGCTATACGAACACCTGAATGCACCAGAGCTCAAAAACTGTCTTGTTAGTCCCAGATGAGCTACTTTAACTCTATAAGGTAAAGCTGCCCACAGTGGAGGTAACTGACTTTAGGCCATAAATGATGGCCCATGATGAAAGCTGGAAAAAGGCATAGTCTAATTATTACATGAGCTCTTGTTGCAAGGTATGGAGAGCCAAAAGTGACACAATTCAATAAATAGCTAAAGCATTAATTAATTAATTTTATAAATGTATCATTAAATATTTTAAATATTTAATTACATGAACCATAAAAATATTTAATTCATTAAAATTAATTTATAGATATTTAATCATTTATTTCATTATTTCATGTTTGTTCATCATGATTTTGTTTTATCTGTCAACCTTGCCCATCAAAATCAGTGAGCAAGGCTCAGGTTGATAACAAACATGGCAGCCTATATGTTAGAGGGGTTTTATTGACCTGGTCAGAGAGATTTTAAGCCTAACAAGTAAAACAGTTGCTGACTCAGAATCAGTGGTAAAACAGTGCAAGAGGAATTTCAGGAGGAATTTCCTCACTGAGAGACTACAGGATATCTGTAGAAGTACTCCTGCATGTGCTTGGTCAATTTAACCTTTCATTATTGCAACAATATATATCAGTATTAGCAGTGTTTGCGAAAACTTTTCAGCCACGCCTGCCAAACTGGTAGACGTGAGAGCGTCTCACGCAGGACATTTTTGAACCACGTAGGACAATGTCCTCGCGGGCTTCAGACTTGTATCTATTTAACAGTGGGTATTGTAGTGACCTCTGACCTTTACATATTATACATATTTTTATTGTGACAATAATCTGTTGACATAATTTGAAAAAAGAACCATCAATGTGATTTTCTGCCAAATTCATAAAATGAGGATTAACAGAATTTATTAGGAAATTAATAGAGATCATATAATTATTATAAATGATTATGAAACACCAGAAACAACATATTATATATGAAAATATTTCTAAATATTGTAATGATCCATAAAGGCTTTCTGTGACTGATGTTGTAGCCTGGTGTTACTGTTCCTTTAAGAGACGCTGTGGCTGGTTGAGGTGAAACTGGAAGTTGGAGATGCGGGTTTATTTCAGCTGTTTGTTAAACTACTCTAATAAACTGCTGTTAAGGACAAAATGTCATTCTGTCTGATGATTTAGTTCATCACAAATATCACAATATGAAGAAATTATCTCTTTTTTTGGGGGGGGGGTTGCACTGTGCCGTGGTCCCCGAAATGCCTAGAAACGGCCCTGGGTGTGGGACTGAGTTTTGAAGGTGATCTGAATTGTATCAAATAAATAAATATTACATGCTTATAAATTATTATTATTATAAAATTACGTGTAGTGGACATATCTGCCTACATTTTCCTTTTCAAACACTGTTTTGTTTTTTATGCGACTATTTTCCTGTCCTGCTGTCTCTTAGCTGCATCTCCTCTCAATCCTCCAGAAAACTGCTGCCTGGCTTCTTACTTTTCACCTCACAAGTTACTTTTGAAATTAGCCGATCAAAAAGATCCGTCGACCGCAAAAATAGCGGAATGTGCGGCCGCGCCAGTGAGGTGACGTCACCGATGCACGGGAGATGATCCCTGCAGCAGCATAGCGCGTCAGGCACAATGAAAGAGAGTATGAGCAAACGTGAACGATCGCGTGTTAATTATGTTTTTTTTTTGGGTGGCGCCACTTTGTGAATGTTACTGTGGCCGTGCGCAGGACGCAGCTGCCCGGCGGAGCGCATCAGTAATCAGCGCTCTGCCGCTGTCCATCCTCTCCGCCCAAAAGAAGACCCGCTACACTGAGAATCCAAATAAATAATGTAACATATGTAGAAACTGGATCTTTTGAGGGGGAAGCCAACAAACAGTCTGCAGTTTTCAGGAAGTTTATTTTATTTTGGCACGTTCAGAGTAGACGCACGGCGTCGGTCATAATGTCCGACGATGTGAAGTTTTTCGTCGGACAATATTAAATCACGTCGGTAATGTCCGACTGTCCGACGTGTTTTCGCAAACACTGTATTAGCAAAGCTTAACATCATGAACCACATGGCCTTTTAGATGCAGCAGCAGCAGCAGGGCCCTCATTCTCTCCAGATAGCACTGAGATTTCACTTTTATTATGCTGGCATTTGTATTTGCTCAATATAGAGGTTAAACTAAGATCATGTTTATTAACGTGTCTTATAGCATGACAAAAAATGTGCACGAGACATATTAAACAAGTAAGCATGGGGGCCCACCTAGATGGCTTGTACCTAGGGCCCAGAATTTGGTGCTACGCCCCTGGAAATCGTTTAATTGTGTTGTTTATATGTTACTGGGGAACTCTGGTCAGCTTGTGTGGGATAAATATTAATGAAAAAAGAATGGATATTTAACGGTTTTATTGAATATTTATTATTATTTTTAAAAAATAAGCGAAAATAGATCATGCTGCCTCTGGCTGCGAACAAATGATTCTTTCCATTTCTCATATAAGAAAGAAAGGAAGTTATGTTCAGAAAAAAAACATTTTATTTAAATAAAATCAAACAGTGGTGCAGGGCAGCTCAGGGACACAAAGATGAGGCATCTTTTTAACATGACCATGTTCAATAGGGCTGTTTATACGTCACTCTACCAAACAACAATTATAAATGAAACAAAAATCTAAATTTCTCTTCCATGGAACATTTGCACTGCTCCATGAAATAAAATCCATGTTTGGACTTTTTCTGTGTTCATAAATCAGTTCCTGCATGTATTGTGGAATCTGTTTTACTCTCCGTTGGGGAAGCTCCGAGCGGGGTGGGGGGAGGGGTTGGGGGGTCGGGTGCGGTGCGCCGCGACCGCCCTGCTCCTCCTCCGCGCCCCCCAAGGGGGGCGCGCCCCACTAATTGAGAACCACTGGATTAAGGTGTTAAAAAGACCAACGCACAGCGAGGAGATAAGTTTCACTTTCCGTTCTACTAACCGGACACTAGGGGGTGCTAAAATCAAGCCCAAACCGCATAATATCCCTGTAAGAATTGAGGACAGGATCCTAAGGTCTCCGAGTCTTTATTAATGCTCTAGAGTAAAAGGTGGCATCTGACAGGCCTCAGAACAACAAATCACCTGTTGGAAGTCATTCTAACCTGCTCATTGTTGAATAATGCCACCATTATTTAAAGTTAGTTTATAAAAACCAGCATTTGAATAAATGCCAGATGAATAAAACACGAGTCGAAGCGACTCGTCACAATTAGGCAACCAGAATCTATCCTCAAACGTACGTTTCTGACATTTTAACAACAGATGGCTCTCGGTGCGCTCGCAGCAGGCGCCGCAAATTCAAATACGCAGCTGAACCTTTTACAACTCAACCTGATTTTAAGTTCAAAACGTGTGAATTAAACCAGATTCCTTTATGACTTTTGGATGCTGATGGAATAAAAAGCTGTTGCAACAAAAAGAAGTTCATCTGTTACAAAAGCCTTTTTTCAGAAATTCAAGGAAAGAACTACAAACAGATGCCCAGATTTTTGATTTCTTATTTTAGAAATGTCATGGCCTGAATAATGAAACAGGTTTAGAGAATGATTTCAGGTTGAATCTTTGCTCTTTTAACCTCCGTTAGAATCAAAAGTCTGGAGTTGTAAAGCAGCCCTGGGCCGCTTCCTGGACTCCATCCTCTACAACTGGAACGATGACACGAGCGTGGTTTGATTTTCTTACAGCGTTTTTCAATCAAATCATGAAAATGTCTTGAAAAACTGAATTTAGTAAGAGAATGATGCACACATTTAATTTAATGCTAGAAATCCATAAAGGTGGTGAGATTTGCTGAACTGTTAATCATTTATAACCCAAAAGTCTCCTTATGACACATTTTAGAGTGAAAATACACTTTTCAGTAGATTATGAAGTCAAAATAGTCTCAAAAGTGTTGCTTTGACGTAGGGCTGGGCGATATGGACCAAAACTTATATCTCCATACATTTTAGGTGAATTCCGATATACGATATATATCTGGATACTTTTCCTCCTGTAAAATATTTACAAGTTAACGCCCTTCAAGCTGCCTTGAGAAATTGTAAACATAAATGAATCAGCAGATTAAATGCATCAGAATGTATTGATTGTTGTCCAACATTAACCTTAGTGCCATTCTCCATCAGTGTGAGCTTTAGACACACTGGTACAGCTGTCTGTTAACACACACGTAGGTTATATCTTTATGTGTTTTACATGGTTCATTTTATTCTGGATTTGTTAGTTTGAATGTAAACTGGACCTTGAGTCTGTAATAATATCTTTCTATCTTCTATCTTCTTAGAGTTAGAGGATTAACTCATTCACTGCAGCCGTTTTCTGGTCAGAAAGCCCCTGACTGCCAGCGTTTTTGAGCGTTTTTACTGTTTTTTGAAGACTCAGAACATTGTGCTCTATGCTCATGTAAACGCCAAAACTATCAAAAGGAAGAGTAGACTCACTTCTTACATCAGGAAGAATCGCTGTATTTCTAGCGTTATCTGTTCCTTCACAATCTGGTGCCCAAGCGCTGCTGCAGAAGCATTTCCGGTTCGGCGCATTGTTTTTTTCACAGCAGCGTCCCAAAACAAACTCCTAATCCATTGATTTTCCGCTTCCTGATCACGTGACGTGTGACATACACGGATGAAGATCCGCTTTAGACACGCGATGTTTGTTCTCCGACGCCCGCCCCGTAAACAAAGGGAAAAGACGACTATAGTCGTCAATGGCAGCGAATGAGTTAATATGTCTAATAAACTAATAATTATGTATCTAATAACAATACTAGATTACTGCCTATGCGTATATACATGTACCCTGTTTTTATCTTCTTCTAAATACCTTTTGAGTGTTGGTGCTGCTGTGACAAGTGAATCTCCCCACTGTGGGATCAATAAAGTCTGTTCTATTCTAATAACTGTATAATGTATCTAATAACACAAAGCTGAACAGATGCAGCCAGTAACAACCTGTCTCAGTCTGAAATCTGCATCTTCTAACTAAAACTTTCTTTNCTTTATTTCCTCCTAAAGAAATGAAAGAAAGATTTCCATTTGGGTTTTTGTTTCTGTGCTTTTTCCACCTGCTCCTCTAGAATCTGCATTTTTTCTAACATTTTCTCTGTGACTAACTTTCTCTCCTCTGTTTCCTGTTTAACGGTGTTCTTGAGGTCAGAGATAGTCTTTAGCAGGATGGTGTTGACTATAGACCGGTCTTTTCTCTCTTTCTGCAGAGTCTCATCTGCTTGTTTAACTGCAGCCTCCAGATTTGCAGCTAATTGTTCTTCTTTTCTCTGCAGACAGACCTTCTCCTCCTGCCACAGCCGCTGTTGCTCTTTGAACTTTTCTCCAGCACGTTCTGCAACAGCTGTCATTTGGGAGGTTTCTGTTTTTAAACAAGCAAGGAGCCTTTCAGCCTCGTTGGCCCGTTTGCTTTCAGCAGAGAGCGATGCCTCCAGCTGACCAATGTTGGTCGCAGCCAATGTTTGTGCTGCGCTCAGCTGACGCACCTTACCCTGCAGTTCGCCCGCTTCCTTCTCTTGATCTGTTTTCTGAGATCGAAGCTGGGTTTTAAGTTGCTCCACTTCTTCTTTTAAAGTGTTTATTAAAAGACTGTGTCTACCATTACAGTCCTGTTGTTTAATTAAATCATCTTTAATGTGGCGCGCGTCCTCCCGGTGTTGCTCTAGCGTCGTCTGAATCCTGGTCTTCTCTTTTATCTCAAAATCCAGGAGTTGTGCCGTCTCTTGGCCTTTCTGGACGGCATCTGCATGCACTGCTTTGGTTTTCAAGAGTTCTTCTGTTAATTTCTCCACCTGCTTTTTCAACTCTGCATTCTGTCTCTCCAGAGCAGAATCTTCCTCTTTCTGTACCAGGAGCTGTTCAGACTGTTGACTCGATGTTACAGTCAGTGGGGTCTGTGCCTCTGGAGCAGGTTTGACTTTTTTAGAGGGCTCAGTTGATGTTGCAACTCTGCCCTTGCGAACCCTTTCAACCCTCTTTGGGAAATACAGTGGAAAGGGTTCCGTGTCTGCAGCGGGACACGTTTCAGTATTTTGCCCGACTGGGACTAAAAAACCAATTTCTTCCACTTTGGCCTCAGGAACAATTTTTGTCTCTGTCTGTGCCTCTGGAGCAGGTTTGACTGTTTTAGAGGGCTCAGTTGATGTTGCAACTCTGCCCTTGCGAACCCTTTCAACCCTCTTAGGGAAATACAGTGGAAAGGGCTCCGTGTCTGCAGCGGGACACGTTTCAGTATTTTGCCCGACTGGGACAAGAAAACCAATTTCTTCCACTTTGCCCACAGGAACAATATTTCTGTCTGTCTGTTTCTGCTCATCTCTCACAGATCCCTGTGAGGTTGGAGCAGAAACCTTTTTGGCTGTAATTTGGGCGTCACACGTTCGTTCTTCAGTCTTTTTTGTGACTCCATTTGTGCCCAAGGTTGGAAAATCTTCACTGAGCAGATTTTCTCCAGGTTTACAGTCCGCTGCTTTTGTGGCCGGACATTTCCACAAATATTCCTCAGGATAAATATCAGGAATATCCTCCTTACCTTGATCCCCCTCAAGCGTCCAGAGCCCATAACGCGAGCAATTCTGGTTAATATTTATGGACGCTTCGTCAAGTCTCCAAACGTTGGTGTCGTCCGTTTCTGTTTCCCAACTGTAATCCTGCGGTTCAGGTGTTGCAGCTGGGATCGCTGGACTATTTCCATATTCTCTTTGAGGTCCAATTCGAGAATATGCGTCATTTCTGCCTCGATTGGGGCCATAAGTGGGCGAGTAGCCGTTACCTATGGCATCGCTCCTTCTAGGATGCTGGTTCCTAGTTTCGGATACTTGGGGCTTCGTTTTTTTATGCGTCGTATTATTGGATTCTGACACCTGGTTTCTTATTTTTCTGGAGTCTGTTGATGGTGCAGAAAAATTCCCCTTGGCTGTAGAGTTGTGTGCTTTTCCAATATAAGTTGGCATTGTTGTTCGTTTAAATATGATGTAGGGAAGGTTTTGATGAGATGTTCTCACGTCGACCGCTTGACGATTTATGAGAGTTGAGCTGTCAGCTATTCCATAGAGTGAGTGAAGTCATAAAGGCATAGGCCCCGCCCACTTACATAGGCCACGCCCACTGACACGATCCACTGGCATAGGCCACGCCCACTGATCATGTTAGGTAACAGGTGGCCTGCTGTTGCTAGGCAACAAGTAGCAACAGAGGCCTAGGTTATTTATATTTATATATGAATGCTTGCTGTGTGTGTGTATATATATATAAATATGTATGTATATATATATATATATATATATATATATATATATATATATATATATATATATATATATATATATATATATATATATATACATATATATATATATATATATACATATATATATATATGTATATATATATATATATATAACCAGAAAATTATCAGACAGGTTTAGAGGATTTTAACATGCACCAAACACAAACTGTAGAATAAATAAGTCCGTCCGAACCGGTGACGTGCGACCCGCACGAGCGCATCTCATCTGGAGGTCACCTGTGTAGACCTCAGGTCGGGTCGGGTCGGATTTGGGTCGATTAATAATTTGAGCGTGTTGAGTCGCGTTGGACAGCAGGAGGGAGAGAGAGAGAGACTGGCGGCTGCACAATATGAGGAGATGAGAACGCGCCTCAAACCAAACAGTGCTCATTATTCCTCCATGGTGGTAAAGAAACGCTAAAAACGTCTCTGTAATGATGTCAGGCGAACTTAGACTCTGTCGGGTCATTTCGGTTTCAGTCTGGGTCTTTTGGAGACTCTACTGCGCTGCTCCGTGGTGCGCGCTTGTGGGGTGGGGTGGGTTACGGCGCGAAGGAGAGGAGAGCGCTCAACAAGAGAACGGTCGAGGTGAAATGATAACAATATTGTTCTGAAGTTTTTGCTAAACTTTATTGTTTCATGAACCAGGATGACTTCAAATGATGTTAAATTCAACTTAAAGAAAACTGGTAGAAAGCTTTTGTTTACCTTTTGAGTTAGATGGTTGTTTGTTTTATCTGCTCCTCAGAGACACAATGGACATGAGGAGATAATAAAAGTCAAAATGTCCCCAAAGGACAGGAGGTGGGAGGGTTAGTTAGCTGGTTAGTGAAGGAGATCCATCAGCCAGGTAGCTGTCATTAAATCCTAACTCAGCCCACAGCCTCCTGCTGGTGGTGTTATTATTATTATTATTATTATTATTATTATTATTATTATCATCAGCAAATACAAAACAAACATCCAACATTTTATTGGAAGTTTAGGATTCTTTGTAGTTTTAGTATCTTCAGCAGCAGCAGAGCTTGGTTCATTCTCCATCACATTTCTGAACGAGACCATTGGGTTCTAACAAAATAAACCAGACCAAACATGTTGTATCCCAGGAGGAAGAAGGTTCCACAACATCTTCTTAGTGTGAACTTTATTATGAACTCGAGCACAGAAACAGTTCCATCGTACAATTCTCCAGCGTGCTCTCACTCAGGTGCTTCTCAACTCCAGCACCTGCAGCACCTGCAGCTGTCCTCCACCTCAGCCCCGGGAGCACAAAACCCAGTTGTCTAGCACTTGAACAGTCTACTATTGCCACCTAGTGGTCACTCATATGATTGCAATTCTAAATTAGAAAACAGCACAATCCTTTCACTTAAAGCTTTTAACACAAAGATACTACACACGTCATTTCATGTTGATCTGATTTCATTGATAACTGGTCTAGTTTTTAAAGCTCAACTTGTTGAAGTTGTTCATTTAAAAACAATCATTTAAATCTAATAAAACAACCTGTTAAAAATCCCTAGAATGCAGGAAATGACATCTACTTCACTAAAATGTTTCTGTGGGGCCTCCAGACCAACCCCCCCATCACCCTAGATCCTCTGTCTGTCTCCTTCCTCAGAGCTGAGGACAAAGCTGGGACATGTGGTTAAACACGTCTCAGCCTTGTCCTCGTCTCAGGAGGAGCAGCAACTTGTTAGCAGAAGGTAAACAAAGGCTCTGCTACTCTGTGTTAAAATAAGAATCCCAACTTGATATAGAGTCAGGTGTGTCTGAGCAGGGACACGTAGAAAACATGCTGCCACTGTGGCCTTCAAGGACCAGGTCTGACCCCCCTGTTAAAGTATAGAGGTTGGTCTTATTTTTCTAATGCTTAATGTGCAGCGTGTAACTCTGCTTGATTATTTTACTCCATAAAGTTCACCAGGTTGACGCTATTAAATCTAAAATGCCCCAATATACTTTCATTAGCAGGAGATTTACTTGCTGGGGAGTGTGTGTGCGTTTGTCAGCGGATACTTCCCCAATGTAGAGTCTAGCACGGGGGGGGGGGGGGGGGGGGGGGGGGGGGGGTTCTCACCCTTTTCACCCGTTTTCATGACTGTATACGTTAATTCTGCCTTTTACATTTTTACATAAGATGTGTATTTTAGTCTTTGAAAGATTTTAATGCCATTAACAGGAGGGAGGGTGTTGGGTTTTTATTTATTCATATTAATGTAATGATATTAAAATCACTCGATCTGTGCACGAGAAGACCAGACAGAATCAGCTATTTGACCTTTTGACTAACAGTTTTGTTTCTTTTTTCCTGCCCAGCAGTGGAGAACTGGAAGATGTTCCAGTCGCTCAGATAAGACCAGTGAACATCTTGAATTGTTTTTTATTCACTCTAGGTGCAGAGTGCGTAGGAAAATTCTTGTGTTATCCTCACATGACTTTTGGGAAAACCCTGGGCGGGACTGCCCCGCCCCCTGTGTAACTTGAGCTGTAATAAAAGTGCTGCAAGCAGGAAGGAGAGGGAGAGAGTTGGGCGTTGAGCTCTCCCCGCTGCAGCGTGACATACAAACAGAGATTCTGACTCCTGTCTTTGTTCCTTCAAATTATTTCGATCCTGGGGTTGTAGGGATAATCAGTTAATCCCTAACAGCTTTAAATCCTTGAAAATGCTTTAATTTCAATAACGTGTTTTCAAGGTATGGAAAGTGCTTGATCTCTGTATTGAGTTTTTGAAAATGGTTGAAAAACAAAATTCACAGTTTTGTATATTTAATTTATTTGATTTATTCTTTATTTAACCAGGAAGGTCCCATTGAGATAAAAAACCTAATTTTCAAGGGAGTCCTGGCCAAGAGGCAGCAAAAGTTACAGTTACAAAATTTTTTCAGTTACACAGACATGTTATGTACAGAATTACAGAAGGCAATTACAACACAGGGAATCTGTCTCAAGGGCTCTCAGTCTGGTTTTAAATGTATTCAAGGAGATAAACTCAGTTAGTTTCCAGTTCTCCTCAGGGCCCTAGGCCCCGGCTCATTTCCTGAAACATCCAGGAAGTGATAAAAAGTTGCAGTTCTCCCCTCATCCACTGGGGGTGGTCTCAGAAGTGAGCAAATCCTCACTGAGTCTCATGTTAAAAATGCCAAATTCACAGCAGAAATAGAACGTCTTACAGCCTGGTACAACGAACCATTTTAGGTTTAATAGGTCCAGTTATCAGCCATGACAACTCTGAGGGGGGTGAATTTTTTTGTACCACATCCGTTTAGATGTAATTAAAGCTTGAAATTGAGAATAATTAGGGGCGCGTCTTTTGGATATGCGGAAGTCTTTTGGATTGTCGGAAGAGCCGAGGAGCTAACTAGCCTTTTTGCTACGGGGAAAACCCAGAAGGACACAGGGCCCTTCATCCCCCGGCGTACTTTATAGTCACTGGGCGTCACATTAGCTGTGTTCGGCCAGTTCTTGTGCCGTGTGTGGTCATGTTGGAATGTTAATTTTGATATTGTTGGGCAGAAATGGCTTGTTGTGGCATTGGTTGCACTAACAGAGGGTCCAAGAACTCTCCGCTCCATTTTTATCGGTAAGTAAAGTTATATTTTTATATTTTCGACTACTGACGCTCTGAAGCTAGTTTAGCTTAGCAAAGTAGCTAGTTAGCCATTGTTTACACTTTGGTATAAACATATACTCTTTACCGTGACATTAGACATTTATTAGGGTTTAATACGGTGCTTGTTGTAACGCTGTTTGTTGGTCAGTTAAAAACTAGAGAGCGATTATTTTGTCTTTAATAAACACGGCTGCTCTGAGAGGGTCAGCTCCTTTCTGTCATGCCGGTGTGTGAACAGCCGAGTCCTCCTGATACAGAGACCAGCTGCTGGACCGGCGGTGTTGTCTGGCGTCGTTATGGAGCACACCTACTTTATGCTAGTCGCGTGAGAGCTCTGCTTTGGGTCTGGGATCCAGCGGGTCCTTCTGTGATAATAATTAGTTATGAAATCAAGACTGGAGTGGAGCAGGGTACGAAGAAAAGGGTAAGAAATATCTTTTTAGGTGCTAAAAAGTCTGTTATGAGCCGCAAAGCCCCGTTCCTCCCGCTGCTGCGGGTCACGTCAGACCTCAGCTGCATCATTCACAAACTTTGTTTACAAAACACCTCAGAGTTTGTGAACTAATAAAATACCGGAAAAAAGTCTAAGTTTTGGCTGCATCTGGGCAAAGTAAACAGCAGCAGGCTAACTGTAACACGTGTTCAGGTTTGTCACTAAACATGTAAATACCAGTAATCTCGTCGTTGATGGCATCTATTAGTGAGCAGACCCGAGTCCACTTGGCAAACGTTTCATCATTTAATCAACAGCCACACCTGCTAGTAATAACTATTTTACATAGCAACAATATAATTAATCCTAGTCCAGATCATATTCTTACTAGTCCCAATTCAAACTAAATATATCAACAGCTATAATTTTACTAGCAGAAATACGTAGTGCCTAAAACCTATGTGTTCATCAAGTATAATTATTATTTATTCTATTATATATTTTTGTGTGAAGTTTTCCTCTAGGTGATCCAGAGAGACTCGACCTTTGGCTAAGGACACAAAGCTGGACTCCAACTTCCAGCTCCCGCTTGTGCAGTGAGAGTCATCACTTCACCACGGACTCCAGGTACACACACCTTATTTCATACTGTGGTTAACGTTGATG
>SSNS01000392.1:37754-109507 GCA_006937985.1 Aphyosemion australe
ACAGTAGTGTCCTGGCTACCTCTACAGTAGTGTCCTGGCTACCTCCACAGTAGTGTCCTGGCTACCTCTACAGTAGTGTCCTGGCTACCTCTACAGTAGTGTCCTGGCTACCTCCACAGTAGTGTCCTGGCTACCTCTACAGTAGTGTCCTGGCTACCTCTACAGTAGTGTCCTGGCTACCTCTACAGTAGTGTCCTGGCTACCTCTACAGTAGTGTCCTGGCTACCTCTACAGTAGTGTCCTGGCTACCTCCACAGTAGTGTCCTGGCTACCTCCACAGTAGTGTCCTGGCTACCTCTACAGTAGTGTCCTGGCTACCTCCACAGTAGTGTCCTGGCTACCTCCACAGTAGTGTCCTGGCTACCTCCACAGTAGTGTCCTGGCTACCTCCACAGTAGTGTCCTGGCTACCTCCACAGTAGTGTCCTGGCTACCTCCACAGTAGTGTCCTGGCTACCTCCACAGTAGTGTCCTGGCTACCTCCACAGTAGTGTCCTGGCTACCTCCACAGTAGTGTCCTGGCTACCTCCACAGTAGTGTCCTGGCTACCTCCACAGTAGTGTCCTGGCTACCTCCACAGNTATACGTCTTTACCTTTATTTTCACATTACTGTTAGTGTTGTCCTTTGTTCTTGTTCTCATGTCTCATGAGCCTGTTGGTTTTAGCGTCATATTGTGTTTATTTGATCTGTATATCTCTTCTTGGGAACTGTACTAAGAATACAGAATAAATGCTACTTCACTTGTGACAACAGTTTTTGTAAATGGAAGAGAAGTATTAAAAAATTAACTTTAATAAGTCACTTAGCTTGATGACTTCTCTCAAACACTAACAACTGAGTAAAAAAATACAGAAAAATTGCCTTTTTATTTTTTTAATAATTTAACCGTTTATTAAACAGAAAAAAACATTTAGATTAAAAACTCATTCAAAAGAGAGTCCTGGCCAAGATGGGCAGCAGCTCACCAGCAACAATAATCAACACACATGTGGAAAACCGTTTCCACATCATGAAACAAAAGGACATTAAGATAATCAGCCTGAAGAAAAAAAAGATAATTTCAGAAACGGCTTTTTTCTAATTACATATTAACTTACCAATTGTTTTTTTTCCCAGATGATTGTGTTTGCTGGGAAAATCCCCCACGATCCTAGCCTGGCAAGCCATCCTATATATGTGTATATACAAACTCTGCAAAGCAAGAATTGGTCTAGTTCACTAGGCTACCACGATCCTCCTCCGTCAGCTACAAACTCCTAGCCTAGTGAACTAGACCAATTCTTGCTTATATATACACATATATAGGATGGCTTGCCAGGCTAACAAACTCCAGTATGAGGTTCGGCTTTAGCTCCCTAGCTCCAGGTTAGCTAGATTGCTACCTCCGTGGTTAGCTCCGTTAGCTTAGATGCTAACTTCGGGTAAGCTGGCTACAGCCAGGCTACAACAAGGCTACATCATTTCCGTTTGATGCGCCACCCTCAGCTCCACCATTTTGCCCATTTTGGGATTTTTTGGTAGTGACGACACGAATTATACAAATTACATGGCCAAGACAGAAGTGGAGGGAACCACCTATTTCTGGCTTCACCCACTGCCACGCAAAGAAGTGGGCGTTATCCGTCCATCTTATATATACAGTCTTTGTCCTATACTCCATCCTACAAATGAAATTTAGACTGTCCGTACGAACAGTCAAAATCCTGATTTATGAAACCTGCGGTGCCCTCTCGTACACATGTTCCTCTGCAATCAGCTGTTGATAAATCCCACCTGTACAGAAACGCCCTCAATTACCCATATTTGGTCACACTACATCCTCAGCTCATGAGGGGATTCCCTGCGTTCCCACCAAGGGGCAGTCATGTTAGATTATGCTGATGTCATTTATCAGAATTCTACTTCTTCCTTTCTTCACTCTATCAATATTATTTATAATAGTGTATGTCGTTTCAAAAAAAAAAAAAGGTTGGTAGATTCTGCACACTGGTGTTGGATGGTTTTTATTATTAATTTGATAACTTGTTAAAACATAAACATTCAGCCAGATTTATTTTCTAAACCCAGACATCACATTTTCTAACACACTCAGATTTTAATAATATCTAAGCTCATATTTCATCATTGCTCATTCATTATCTCAGTTATATTGCTTTAAACCATCATTTATCATAATTTGTCTTGTATCATCATTAGTAGTAGAAATACAGTAATAAATTGATTTTTATTAACTATATTTTTGCCTCCTTGTCAAATTATTATAAAGCGTTGGTTCCCTGGCATACCCAAAGTACCTATTTTCATCATCAATCAAATATTAAAGGTTCAATAATAGTATCATTCAAATTTATATGGAATATCACCTCTTGAATACCTTCATTATTTTATTGAGGATTCCGTAAAAGTAACCACTTACATCACGTTACAATTGCATTTCTGGTAACAAGACGGCTCCTATGCTTGGAGTTGCCACAGTTACTAGCCACTTTTTCAAACTTTTCTCTACTAACCTTCTCCTCTCTGCTGTGCTTTTGTCTGCGGTCCTCCACAGTAGTGTCCTGGCTACCTCTACAGTAGTGTCCTGGCTACCTCCACAGTAGTGTCCTGGCTACCTCTACAGTAGTGTCCTGGCTACCTCTACAGTAGTGTCCTGGCTACCTCCACAGTAGTGTCCTGGCTACCTCTACAGTAGTGTCCTGGCTACCTCTACAGTAGTGTCCTGGCTACCTCTACAGTAGTGTCCTGGCTACCTCTACAGTAGTGTCCTGGCTACCATCTCCTATGATTGCCAGACTCTTTTATTCTTCCGTTCGTCTGTGATCACCCATGATTTAGACCTATGTTTCACCAGTTTTCATTCTTCTAGAAGAGAAGCAGACCTGCTGCACACAGCTGGGCAAAATAGGGCAGATTTATTATATTTCATACCAGGTAAGGCACACATATGTTTATCCTATGTACTCTGCTTTAATAAGATAACCTCAATGTTTGAGAGCCAACAGATATAAAGTAAGTCCAACAGTGCAACAAGATTTATTATAAGTTCACATTTTATGGGGGGGTTTTTCCAGTTTTTTTTTTTAATAAAAGAAACCGAAAAAAAAAAACTTTTTTGCAAAACAGGACAGAATGGTTATTATAGCACTAAATTCACATTTTTTTAATTAGGTGAACAGTGGGAATGATTAGTTTGAGGGTTGATCACACTTAATATTTGCAGCTGGTTGTATAATTAAGTAATAGGAGAAAACTAATCCATTTTAGGGCGTAATGACTAATGACTTAGAATACTTGGTGAAAACTATAAAGCTGGAAAACAACAATTGAGTTTTGGGGTCTTTACATTTCAGGACATTGGGCACACGCCGGCTCTCCATAGTGTTTGCTTCTGCTACTAACCCTACTAACACTCATCCAAATGTAAGGCTAATTTTCAAAATAAGAATGGGAGATGCCGTGAAAATTGATGAAAACCTTAGCTCCTAGACCCCTAAATATGGACTTCTGTACAAACACCTGGATCAAGGATGGCTCAGAGGAGGAGGCCTGAGTGGACATCAACATAGCTGGCGAGCTTGGAGAGCCTTCTGAAGAGTCGTACCACGGCCTGGGCCCCGGAGCAGCGGACCAACGAAGAGCACCGACACTTAGAACTGATTTACACTTCTCACACAGGGAGCCTCTTAGTCTTCTCTTCCTTTGCTTTCACAGATATAGATTAGCTTTCAAGTTTTTCTTTTCCACTTAGCTTAGTTCACACCTGACATGCACACATCCTAGGAACAGGGAGGGTCTACCGGAGTTAACGCAACAGCCTGAAGGAGGCCTGAAGCACATTTAGGTTTTTAGTCGTAGACTCTGCACTTCAACATCATTTTCTTTAGGTACATTGTTCGAACTACCTTTGGTCACTTCGGCAGGGGCAAAGCTACGGTCCCGAGCGGGCGACTCCGGCTGGTCAAATAAGTCATCCAGCAGTTCTTATGGGAGAGGTACCTTCATCACCTCTTCAGGGGGTCTGTTGGATCATTTATTTGATCTGGGACATGGCTTAGATTATGTCCCCATCATCTATCTGTCCTGTACAGCATGCTGGTGTGTTACACAATCAGACTAGATACAGCAACACCCATGGATTTCACATCTTGTTCATTTACGATAAGATCCATGACACACACGGATCTTGACACATTTCCATGTACTGATCCCATAGAAATGAACCATGTCACCAAATGGGGAGGGCCATAATGATAAAAACTAATGTCTCGAAGGATTCGGGCCCCTTTTTGACTGATGACCATGAGGGGTGGCTTCAGGGGTCACATTTTCTATATAAACCAATATAAAACCAACCTACTGAATAATGGGTCATATTTTGGGAGTGTATCAGGAACAGAGTTTTACCGGTCTACCTCCCCTGGAAGTAAAGAACCAGGAAATTAAGGTCCACTAGTTGGAGAGGATCCAGACAAGAAAGGAGCTTTCTACAGACCTAACAATAACATTTTCTTTACAAAACTCCCCAAAACAGCTGGCAGGAGGACAGTCTGCACTTAGCGAGGGAAGACGGTTCACTGCTAAATGAAATAGCCGGAGTAGGGGAGCCCTTCTAGCCAATCAGAGGCGAGAAAGGCGGGACCTTCCTTGGACATCCTACGATTCTAAATTACGCGCCTTGGACAGAGCGTGAAAGTGGTAGTGATGGGAACTCCAGCTCTTTAAAATGAACCCAAACGGCTCCTCACAGTTTTCTTTTCTTAAATGAATTTATCAGCAGAAATTGTACAAAACTGTGTGTAAACTGAAATACTAATCTACAATATACATTATATAAAATTTTTATTATTTAAATAACTTATTTTATTCAACATCAAGCAGAGAGTGACAAAAACACATTTTAAATGACAAAAACAAACTCTGTAAGTAAAATATTTAGTAATTTTGAACTATTAGAGCCTGCTGGATACATTTTCCTTTTGCATATTCCAAACTCTGCCTTTGTAGTTAAAATGTGTCCAAATCTTGCTGCCTGTCCTGTTTTCACTCATTTCCTCACCATTCTGTAGCGCTGATTGTTTTTCTTTCCTCCCCTTTTACAGATTTGTCCCCACCAATATTTACAGGTCCCATCACGTTAATGTAATAACTGTCCCAGGCCCGGCTGCCCAGCTCTGGGCTGTTCCTACGTATGGTCAGAGCTGTTTATATTTAGGAACATTTATATGTACTAGTACAAAATGGTAAATACCACACAGTGTAAAATCATTCCAACTCACAGATCTGTGCGTAAATACGGTTGATAAATGAGGGCCCAGTTGTTCTTGAAAATGAAATGTTCTGCTGGAAGGAGGCCCCTGGGTCAACCCAGGACATGCTGGAGGGTTTATGTCTCCCTATGATGGCCTGGGGAGGCCTTGGGGTCCCTCTGAAGAGGGCTTGTGATCACTGCTCCCACAAACCAATACTGGATTTAGACACATGAAAAAATGAAAATGACTGGCAGAAGTTTAGACAACTACGCAACTCATGTACAGTTGCTATTAGGAATGCTATAGCTGATTACTTCCTTACTGAAACTACACAAAATGTAAATAATCCAATAAAATTCTGTAAGACAATTAAATCCATAAATCAGACTAATAAATGTAATGAGTTTCCACCTAGTATTGAAACTGATACCAGAAAAATTACTGATAAATCAGAGATGTTGAACTGTTTTAACAAATACTTTATAGCATCTGGCTCTCTATTTGATTCATCTCACAGTCTTCATAAGAATTCAATAGATTTAAGTGAAGACTCTTGTGTTGCTGCAAATCAACGTTTTAGTTTCACGCCTTTTACAGTTAATGAAGTACTCAAAGCCCTCAAACTTTTAAATACCTCAACATCTCCTGGACCTGATAATCTTGAGCCCTATTTCTTAAAACTAGCAGCAGACTTTATAGCCTCGCCTTTGACCCACCTTTGTAACCTCATTTTGACCACAAATGAAATCCCGCCAATTTGGAAAAAAGCGTTTGTTCTTCCACAGTTGAAAGGTGGAGATCCAACGCTAGTGAATAATTACAGACCGATTTCAAAATTATCAACTCTGGCTAAAGTTTTAGAATCACTCATCAGTATTCAATTAAAAGAATTTCTTTCTGAAAATAATATCTTATCTGACTCTCAGTCTGGTTTCAGGAAGCAACATACTACAACCACTGCTGCATTAAAAGTGGTCGATGACATCATAACTGCCTTGAAAAGCAAGCAACATTGTGCAGCACTGTTCATAGATCTTGCAAAAGCCTTTGATACAGTTGATCATACACTATTGGAATATAGACTCACTGCATGTGGACTTTCAAATCAAACAGTAAATTGGATTCATAATTACCTCACTGATCGGACTCAATGTGTGAAGATAGGTGGACGCTCATCACAGACACTCACCATCACTAGAGGAGTACCTCAGGGATCAGTTTTAGGACCTCTAATATTCATTTTATATATCAATAATATAAATAAGAATATCATAAATGTACACTTACACTTCTATGCAGATGATACAGTTATCTATATTTCTGCAACCTCGCCAGCACAAGCTATCACTCAATTAGTCAGCCTTTGATACCTTCCAAAATAATCTGTTTAATCTAAAACTCATTCTGAACTCTGGCAAAACTAAATTAATGCTGTTCTCAAATACAAAATCAAATTTCCAAATCTTACCAAAAATCACTACCTTAAAGGGAATACAAATAGAGTCTGTTAATTAATACAAATACCTTGGAATCTGGATTGATAACACACTTTCGTTTGCTTACCATATTAGTCAGCTTGTAAAACGTCTTAGAATCAGATTGGGTCTCTTTTTTTGAATTTGGGCTCGTCTGTCCACTGAGGCCCGGAGAAGACTTGTTGCTACTACTTTCATGTCAATACTGGATTATGGCGATGTACTGTACATGTATTCATCAGCTCAGAATCTGAGAGCTCTTGATCTGTCTATCATGGTGCTCTGAGGTTTGTCACTGGCCTTAGACCTCTTACACATCACTATTTTACTATCTGTTAGATTCAGAATTAAATTCAAGGTCATAATGTTTGCACTTAAAGGTATTCATGGGCTCGCACCATCCTACATCTGTGAGTCATTTTTTAATTTCAAAAGCAAGGCAGAGAAACAAGGTCTTCTGGGAAATTTTATTTACATGTTCCAAGATCTAAATACAGGCAGTGGGGGGATTGTTCTTTTTCAGTGGTAGCCCCGAAGCTATGGAACAAACTCCCACTTGACCTACGGATGACTACTGATGTCACTTTATTTAAATCTGGATTAAAGACACACATCTTTCGCATGGCTTTTGAAAATGCTGGAGTGTTGTAAACTGTGTCTAATTTAGCTATTTTGCCACATTAAATGTTGATATATTTTTTATTATTTTATAGTGGCTTTTAATTACTTTATAAAAGGCTCTGATTTTTATTTTTTTTATAGCAGTTCTAAATTGTTTTATCTGGCTTTGATTTTTACATTTTATAGTGATTCTTAACTATTTTATTGTTGATTTTTATTTTTTAATGTTAATCACTTTGGTCACCCTCTGGGTTGTGTAAAGCACTATATAAATAAACATTGACATTGATTGATTGATCACTGTGTACTATGCTCGTGCTGGTTGGTCCTCCTTGGAGTCTCGCAGGCTTCAGCATTTACACCTGCTTATTTACAAATGTTTATTAGGGCACCTTCCTTCTTATTTGCAAATGCGTATTTCCCAGAAATCTTCTGGCTCTTATTATCTTCGTTCTGCTGACCTGTTTTTACTATCAGTTCCAAAGGTCCGCACTGAAATGGGAAAAAAGGGTTTTCGGTTTGTTGCGCCTTCTGCTTGGAACCTTTTACAAAATGATTTAAACTTGAGGGAGCTGGTTTCCCTAGAATTTTTTAAAGGCTTTTAAAAGGTAAAGATGCTGGCAGACTGCCCTGTAGCTGTTTTAATTGATTGTAAATTTTGTTGTTTTATATTTTTGTTTTGTTTATTGTTTACTGACTTAATTGTTTACTTTGTATGCATGAATGATTACTGTAATTGATATGTAATCCTGTTTGTCTGGGCCAGGACGCTCTTGCAAAAGAGATTTTAAATCTCAATGACACTTATTTCTGGTTAAATAAAAAATAAATAAATAATGAACACATGAAGAGTACGAGTACAAACCCGAGCATTTTGAGAGGTTTTATGGCCACCATGAAGCTAAATTAACACCTTCACATGAAACCAGAAACCTTCTCACTAGAGGTAAGAGTTTTATTACACAATAAAAATATCACATCAGTTAGTAGCTTTTCTAACATAATCCTGACAGATTGTTTTCAGCTAAACAAAATAATCTGTTGTAATCTGGTTAGAGTTTCTCTAACAAAGTGTGTAAATAGTTTCCTTATCAGAACATTCAGTTTAGTTTTACTTTAAGAAAGTCTAAAGCAGACAGTCTGTCGGAAGATGAGGTCAGTTTTGTTGTGTTCATCCAGAAAGCCGTTAGCAGAAATAACTAAAATCAAGATGCCCGCGTGAGTAATCCTGGCTAATCATGACTCATCACAACTATTCATGAGTAATCCTGGCTAATCATGACTCATCACAACTATTCATGAGTAATCCTGGCTAATCATGACTCATCACAACTATTCATGAGTAATCCTGACTAATCATGACTCATCACATCTATTCATGAGTAATCCTGGCTAATCATGACTCATCACAACTATTCATGAGTAATCCTGGCTAATCATGACTCATCACAACTATTCATGAGTAATCCTGACTAATCATGACTCATCACAACTATTTATGAGTAATCCTGATTAATCATGACTCATCACAACTATTCATGAGTAATCCTGACTCATCACAACTATTCATGAGTAATCCTGATTAATCATGACTCATCACAACTATTCATGAGTAATCCTGACTCATCACAACTATTCATGAGTAATCCTGACTAATCGTGACTCATCACAACTATTCATGAGTAATCCTGACTAATCATGACTCATCACAACTATTCATGAGTAATCCTGACTAATCATGACTCATCACAACTATTCATGAGTAATCCTGACTAATCATGACTCATCACAACTATTCATGAGTAATCCTGACTAATCATGAGTCATCACAACTATTCATGAGTAATCCTGACTAATCGTGACTCATCACAACTATTCATGAGTAATCCTGACTAATCATGACTCATCACAACTATTCATGAGTAATCCTGACTAATCATGACTCATCACAACTATTCATGAGTAATCCTGACTAATCATGACTCATTACAACTATTCATGAGTAATCCTGACTAATCATGAGTCATCACAACTATTCATGAGTAATCCTGACTAATCATGACTCATCACAACTATTCATGAGTAATCCTGACTAATCATGACTCATCACAACTATTCATGAGTAATCCTGACTAAACATGACTCATCACAACTATTCATGAGTAATCCTGACTAATCATGACTCATCACAACTATTCATGAGTTATCCTGACTAATCATGACTCATCACAACTATTCATGAGTTATCCTGACTAATCATGACTCATCACAACTATTCATGAGTAATCCTGACTCATTTGTTAGTAATCCATCATAATTATAACTGATGACTAATCAAACTTTGCCAGTTCATTATTGTTTTTGATCATTTCACAGCACTGATCAGATCAATCAGCAGCTCAAGATTTCAGAACCTCTTGGTCCCAGTCTGTGTCGAGGACATCATTGAAGACCTCAGCAGAACCAAACAGGGAGAGCTCAGAGAGGAAATGTTTGGAACCTTTTGGTGGACGCCCCAGATCAAAACACTTTCTCTTCCTGGGGTTCACAGAGCTCCCTGAACTACAGTCTGTAGTTTTAGCAGATGTTTCTGTTCTTAGCAGGTGTTGTTCTTCTGCTGTAGGCAGCAACAGCGCTAGCACATCGTTTTCCTTCCCAGTGGGCACCAAAGGTTCACTCGGCGTTCTTCTGATGGAATTTGTTGCTTCATTAGCTACTGAATCAATATTTTCTCTTTGAGGTGGATGTTTGTTCTCGTCTGTTTGAGCCATTGCTGTTGACTTGGTGATGCCACTGAATGAGAATCTGGACAGTTTAGCAAAAGCTGAAGCAGACACAGCAGCTTTGATGTGGTCTGACTTACTGCTGGAGGTCCTGGGACTTAAAGATGAGCTGTTGGGATTTAGGGAAGAGGTGTTGGGATTTAGGGATGAGGTGTTGGGATTTAGAGATGAGGTCCTGGGATTTAGGGAAGAGGTGTTGGGATTTAGGGATGAGGTGTTGGGATTTAGGGATGAGGTGTTGGGACTTAGGGAAGAGGTGTTGGGATTTACGGAAGAGGTGTTGGGATTTAGGGATGAGGTGTTGGGATTTAGGGATGAGGTGTTGGGATTTAGGGATGAGGTGTTGGGATTTAGGGAAGAGGTGTTGGGATTTAGGGATGAGGTGTTGGGATTTAGGGATGAGGTGTTGGGATTTAGGGATGAGGTGTTGGGACTTAGAGATGAGGTGTTGGGATTTAGGGAAGAGGTGTTGGGACTTAGGGATGAGGTGTTGGGACTTAGGGATGAGGTGTTGGGACTTAGAGATGAGGTGTTGGGATGTAGGGAAGAGGTGTTGGGACTTAGGGATGAGGTGTTGGGATTTAGGGAAGAGGTGTTGGGACTTAGGGATGAGGTGTTGGGATTTAGAGATGAGGTGTTGGGATTTAGGGAAGAGGTGTTGGGATTTAGAGATGAGGTGTTGGGATTTAGAGATGAGGTGTTGGGATTTAGGGAAGAGGTGTTGGGATTTAGGGATGAGGTGTTGGGATTTAGGGATGAGGTGTTGGGATTTAAGGCGGTGATGGTGGCGTTGGAGGGTTTCATCCTCTTTGGTCTGAAAATGAAGGCTGACAAATTTAGACGCTGGTCCACACCAGGACCAGGATCAGCTGATTTATTCTCCTTCTGAACGTGGAGGCTATTATTTGTGAGGGGGCCTGACGGTGTCTCTGTCCCACCCCCCTGTCCCACCTCTCCATCACACGTCTGGTGACTCGGAACCAGCTGCTGGGCCCTGTCTCTCAGGCTCATAGAAACTTTAGGAAACACCGATCCAAATGGTTTCTGTCTCTCAGAAAGCTGACGCTCCTCTGGAATTTTTGTGATTTTTCCTTCCATACCTTCACTTTTCTGATCTTTTCTTTCCTGTTCTGAAGTGAAAGGACTTCCGAAAGGATCTGAACTCTCTGCCTTTTGACGACTGGGCTCTTTGGTTCCAGATGAGTTATCAGGCTTCCCGCTGACGGTCTCTTGAGTTGATGTGATAATGGGTGAGGTCAGATGGAGGCTGGAGGGGGGAGAACTTGTCACACCACCCTCTGAGTCACGGCTGGTGGTGCTGTCCTGCTGCTGCTGGTTCCCAGTTGGGTCAAAGGAGAAAGTCTCGGGCATGCTGCGTCTCAGCCTGGTGAACAAAAGCATTCAGAGTAGAGTGATTTTTATCTGATAGACAAGGCTAACTTAGCCCCTTAGACGGGTTCTCTCTGGAAAAAGGTGGTTTGTTTGCGTTCATCTAACTGACGTGAGATTTTTATGACTCTGAACAAATAAAATGTATTTTCATCATTTCCACCTAAATCAGGTGGTAGTGTTCATGTGGAAACACGTCCAGGTAAAGAGCTGAGGTGAGCACCACCAGCCAGTCAGAACCAAGACTTGTCTTTCTGCTACGCTGGTGAACAAGAACCAATCAGCTGTGGTTCTGCTTGGTTCTATTTTAGAACCATCGTCTCCACAGCAGTTACAGACTGACCAGTTATCTTGGTTCTGGTTCCAGCTTTGGGCAGCAGCGTGTCAGGTGATTTGGCTGATTTTATTTATCTGACATTAAAAACAAGTCATTTCATCACATAATTACAAGATGGGCTGAGTTTAAAAAGACAGGAAGTGAACATGGTGGTGCTTCTGTTTACATTCAAATGCTTCCTGCAGCTACAGGAACGGCAGAAGAAGAGTTCACAGGAAGTACTTTTCACCCTCAAACACTCTCTGTCTCTCTCTCTCTCACACACACACACACACACACACACACACACACACACACACACACACACACACCTGTAGAACACCAGGTGAGTGAGTTGAGTGATTGTTCAGGACTGAACTCACCTAGAGAGTCTGTCCATTTCCCTCTGAAGAAGCAGAGGCAGGTTGAGTCCCTCCAGCAGAATCTGACACTGGGTTTGGTACTGCTGAACCGGGTCTTCAGGAAACGAGGTGAGCAAAGCGTTTACATTTCCCAGCAGAGCTCCGCCCTGAAAGAGACGCACCTGCTGGTTACAGACCCTCAGAGTTACTGTGAGAACAGGACCAGATAATGTGTCCTTGTGGACAAAGAAAGGAGTGGAAGGCAGAGCTGTTCTCCAGAGATTCCCAACTGTTTCCTGGGCCTACGGATCTCTGGGTGAAAGCTCCGTTCACCAGCAGTAAAGTTTTCTATTGATGTTACTAATAAATAACTGAGTGCTGAGGAACATTAAAGGTGGAACTCTAAAGTGTTGAGGTGCAGCATGGGGACTGTTTATGTAGAGCACATAACAGAAAGTCCTACCTGCACGGAGTCCTAGCTGCAGAAATAGTGCACCTAGAGGTGAAACTGGAAAGTGAGAATCTGGTGCAAAAGTCCATTTATGTCAGTAATCCAGCTCAGACTGAGAGACCATCCAAAGCAGGGTTTCTCAACCCTGGTCCTCAGCGCCCCCCTGCCCTGCATGTTTTCCATGTTGCCCTTTCAAACACCAGTGTTTCCCTGCTGCCACACACCTGACACAAATGAGTGAGTGATTAACAGGCTTCTGCAGCCATGTGCTGAAGCAGAGACATGGAAAACATGCAGGGCAGGGGGGCGCTGAGGACCAGGGTTGAGATCTAAAGGCTCAGGAACCCTTTGCAGGCGTTTTGGGTTAATTAGCTGATCAGAGTGTGACACTTTGGGTCTAGAATATTGAACCTTTTCACAATATAAGAATAAGAATACCTTTATTTGTCCCTCAGTGGGGAAATTGCAGTATTGCAACAGCACAAGTACAGTAAAGTAAGGTGAAGTAAAGTAAAATATGAGTAGTACACAAACAAGATCACACAAAAGTATTTAAGTAAATAACTTGAATTAAAAAGTATTGAATTGTGAGTTTGATAATTATTGCACATAATAACAGTAGTAGTAGTAAGTATTGCACATGTATTGGAAGGTGATGACAGTTGTAGTGGTATGTTACAGTAGTAGTAGTAACAGTAGTAATACAGTAGTAGTAGTAAGTATTGCACATGTATTGGAAGGTGATGACAGGTGTAGTGGTATGTTCCAGATGTATGTGTTACATATTAGGATTGACCATTATAGAGTCTAACAGCTGCAGGAAGGAAAGACCTGCGGTATCTCTCCTTCACACAGCGAGGGTGGATCAGTCTGTCACTGAAGCTGCTCTCCAGAGCACACAGGTCGTCCTGCAGGGGGTGTGACTCGTAGCCCAGGACGGACCTAAGTTTAGCCAGGACCCGCTTGTCACCCACCTCCTGCACTGAGTCCAGAGGACAGCCCAGGACAGAGCTGGACTTCCTGATCACCCTGTCCAGCTTCTTCCTCTCTCTTTCTGTGATGCTGATTCTGATTGTCTGAGATTCTGAATGTGGGGTTTTCATCAGCTGTAGCCAGAATCATGACAATTATAACAAATAAAGGCTGAAACATCTGGTTTTGCATGGGATGAGTCTGTCATATTAGGCAAGGCAGCTTTATTTGTATAATACATTTCATACACAGAAGCAATTCAGTGTGCTTTCCAGGAGCAAGAACATTAAAATCAACTTGACAGCATAAAACAGCAGATTTTAAAATCAAATTTAAAATACACAAATTAAATTAGATGTAAGAATGAGATAAAAAGGTAAAGTTAAAGGGTGAGCAGTTACAGTGCAGAAGGTGGAGCATAAGAAACATTCATTCAAAGGCTGATGAATACATGAAAGTTTTCATCCATCCATTCTCTTCCGGAGTTGGGTCGTGGGGGCAGCAGCTTAAGGAGGGAGGCCATTTTTGCAAACAATTCCCTTATCAATTCCAGTCGGCGCAAATGACGTCACCATGCACGTTGCGTAGCTTACGCATATACTCAGCAGGAAACATGGTGCCTAAAAAGCACAAACGCTCTAAAGTTTGGTTATACTTTATGAGAAAGAATCACAACAGGGCAACTTGCAATACTTGCAAAGTAGATATTTCATAAAAGGGAGGAAACACTACGAATATGCACTACGGATGAGAAGCAAAACGTCTTCAAGAAACTAAAGAAGTCCAGTTGCCTTCATTCAAACCCAATTTGGACTTGAATTTGGCACACTGCTGCCAACCACCTAACATTCTCCCTTTCCTGATATTACATCTCACTTTCTTTAACATAGAATGTGCTACTATTAGTTCACCTATTGAATTAATTATAGATTCACTCAGATAAAGACAATAAAGTTTCTCTTACTCTTACTAAATAGAACTTCTACTAAGAAATCACAGTGTAGCCATAGAAACACTACTTGATGTGTGTGTGTGTGTGTGTGTGTGTGTGTGTGTGTGGGTGCGGGGTGTGCCTGTGCCTGCTCTGTCTTCTCAACCCCCAGTGAGCCGTAGCGGATGGCTGCTCATACTGAGCCAGGATCCTCTGGAGGTTTCTTCCTGTTAAAAGGGAGTTTTCCTTCCCACTGTCGCTACATGCTTGCTTAGTATGAGGATTGTATCAACACAATGACACTAGTCAGTGTCTTGATGCAATCTGCTGGGTCCCTTATATAGGAAACTTTTTTACTGATTGGCTTATGAACTGAACTGTATTGGAATGTTTACTTTGTGAAGTGCCTTGAGACGACTCTTGTCGTGATCTGGCGCTATATAAATAAACTGAATTGAATTGAATTGACTCCACCAAGCAGTTTCTTCACCAGCCGTTATTGGGGTTTTGCTCATCTCTGACCATTTTCAAAGTTAATTCAGGGGTTATGAAGGCTTTGTCTTATTTTCTCGTCTTTTTCTGCTGACAGCAGGCACTTCGGCTGTTTACTTTCTCACCTCCGTACTGCTGTGTATTCTGCTGGGTTAAAAACACCAGTATATACTGGACATTTCTCTCTTAATTTAAGCTGAGGGTGGGGCTGTGACAGTGGGTGCTAACAAACCAATGTAGCTACTAGCTAAACTGAGCTAACCCCTGAAGCTAAGACAGAGCTAGGAGCCACGCAGTCGCCTGGCTTCCATGAGAAGCTGTAGTTGTGCTGGTCGCCTGTGGAGCTCTAATAGACTTTAAAAATACAAGCAGAGCCCCAGACCACTGCGATCAGAGCTGGGCACCCTAGCTGTTTATGTGAGCTCACGCTCTGCTCCTCCACCACGGTCAGAGGTCAACGGGACATTAGCTACATGTTAACCCGAAGCTAACATAGGTTTTCAGGCACTTTTAGCGAGAAAAACGTGGTTGAACGACTCCAAAGTGAAGCAAAACCAACTCAAAGAGCTGAGGGCGCAGGCCGCATGAGCCCACGCTCCGCTCCTCTGCTGCGGTTGGAGGTCAGCGGGGCTATCGGCGCTGCAGCTGCGTGGAGGTGCCGGAGCTGGGCCGCTCTCCTCCCCAGCGATCAGGGATCAGCGGGGCTGACACCGTTGCGGCCTCAAGTTCGCACACAATGACAAAAGAAATCCTCCCATTGTTCAACAGCAGAAACAAACAACATGAATGAGAAAAACGTCATGAATTCAGCTCTATCAAAATACTGTGTATGTGCACAGAGAGCAGAGCTGCAACTTTTCATGGTGTTTTTAGCTCGATACACAAACCGCCGCAAAGAGGTAGTGAGTACTGAAGACTTGCATGCTCATTTGATGTCCACCAACGGGTTTGGGGATTGCCACCACGACAGGCACCGACAACCCTGCAGCCGCAGCTCCGGTCGGCCGCCTCAACAATGGAGTCACGGAACATGGCCCACTCAGACTCAATGTTCCCCACTTCCCCCGGAACGTTTTGGAAGTTCTTTCAGAGGTGGGAATTGAAGCTCCTTCTGATGGGAGACTCTGCCAGACGTTCCCAGCAGACTCTCACAACACGTTTGGGTCTGCCAGGTTTCACCGGCATCTTCCCCCACCATCGAAGCCAACTCACCACCAGGTAGTGGTCAGTTGACAGCTCCGCCCCTCTCTTCACCTGAGTGTCCAAGACATGTGGCTGCAGATCAGATGAGACAACAATAAAGTCGATCATCGAGCTGCGGCTGGAGGTGTCCTGGTGCCAAGAGCACATACATACACCTTTATGCTTGAACATGGTTTTCGTTATGGACAATCCATGACAAGCACAGAAGTCCAACAACAAAACACTGCTCTGATTCAGATTGGGGGGGAGGGCATTCCTCCTGCACTACACTTAAACAGTGTTAAACAGTGACAAAAGTGAAATCTTACTTGTTGGAACAAACTCTACTTTATCCAAAGCTGACAGTTTTTCTCTTATTATCGATGCTTCTACTACCTCTCCCTCCCCTGAGGTTAAGAGTCTGGGTGTCATCCTCGACAGCACCCTCTCATTTAAACCTCATATCAATAACGTCACTCGGTCAGCTTATTTTCATCTTCGTAATATTAATCGCCTTCGACCCTCTCTCTCTCCCCATTCTGCTTCTATTCTCATCCATAGTTTAGTCACTTCCCGAATCGATTACTGTAACTCACTCCTTGTTGGCCTACCTCAAAAAACTCTCCACAAGCTTCAGTTAGTTCAGAACTCTGCCGCACGGGTCATCACCAACACTCCCCTATCTCATCACATCAGTCCGGTCCTTCAGCAACTTCATTGGCTCCCAGTTAAACAACGAATCGAGTTCAAAGTTCTACTTCTCACTTTCAAAGCCATTCACAATCTTTCTCCCCCATATCTATCTGATCTCATTCACATTGTTTCTCCAGTCCGCTCCCTAAGATCATCATCCTCTGTCCACCTTACCGTTCCATCTTTTCGTCTTACCTCCATGGGCCTCAGATCCTTCAGTTGCTCTGCTCCCCGCCTCTGGAATTCTTTGCCACAAGCTATCCGGAACTCTGACTCCCTTCCCATTTTCAAATCTAAACTAAAAACTCACCTCTTCCAAACTGCATACAGTTTATGAGACAGTTCTATTTTGTTTTTATTGACTTTGTTCTGTATTAATTGGGTCCTTTTGAGTGTTTTGCTTTAGCTTGCTTTTTTAACCTTTTGTTGTTTTTTGTTGTACAGTGACCTTGAGTTCCCTGAAAGGCGCTTCAAATAAAATTTATTATTATTATTATTACACTGTGTATATTATATATATATATATATATATATATATATATATATATATATATATATATATATATATATATATACAGGAAATATATAAACTGAGATTTATTCAATGAATAAAACAAATATTAAGTCCAGAGGAGGGAGGAATCCTTCAGGCACATTCTTCTAGATTAGAAGCTCCTGATCCTGAAGACGGCACAAGAGAGGACCCACCTGCTGACACCAGAGAATTACCTACGACCAAGCGAACAACTGATATCAGTAAATAAATAATGAAATCAGGGCTAGCAGTTCATTTTTAGTGAGATGTTTGTGACTGTGTAACATAAATGTGCACTTTACAGAATGATTTTCACATGGTGGGGTACATTTATTTATACCTTGGGCGTTTCTCTGCACCAGACAATAACATTAGCTCAGTGGTAGGCGGTCTGGTCCTAAGGAGCTGCTATCCAGCATGTTTTAGTTGTTTCCCTGCTTCAACACAGTTGATTCAGCTGTTCAGCAGCTCATCAATTTGCTGCCTATTAAAATCAGGTGTGTTGAAGCAGATACACCTCTAAAACATGCTGGATAGTAGGACCGGGGTACCTAGCCCTGCAGCTAATCTAAAGCTATGGTTAACGGCTATTTACCATTCAGAGACTGGTCCTTGCTGGGTTGGCTCCGGTGCTCTCAGGCAACTCACAAGCTCAAAACGGTACAGCTCAGTTCCGCTTTCCTCATCCAAATAGCCTCAGTCCCTTTCCTCTGGGTAAGGAGGGGGAGAAAAGACCTCCACTTCAAATGACTGCTCAGAGTCAAAACAGCTAGCGTAGCCTCGTTAGCCCTCTGTCTTCATCTGTCACTCACAGCCTCAGCTCCGCCCTCTTGGTCCGCCAGGCGACGCCTCCTTGTGGTTGGAGTAAGACTCTGGGACTGACGTTACTCACCCTTTAGGCTTCCCTCAGGCTGATGTGGCTCTTTAGTGTGTTCACAGGAATGTTGAGTTTTGCTATTTTGTTGTCTTGAATCTTCTTGAACGTTGTCCTTGGCATGCTGAGCAAGATGTTCTCCTTTGTGATAGCTGACATGTTGTGAATGTAGCTCTTCTTGTCTTTTGGTGTCCTTGGTGAGTCAGGCAGAAGAAAGATGCAGAATGTGCAAAAGGTTTGAGATTGTTTCACTCCAGACTTGTTCAGACGAATCCCATCTACCCTGAAAACCTGTCTGCGATCCCAGAAGACGTTGAAATGATGAAATAGGGTCAACAGCCTGTTCTGACCAGTGGTAACGGGCCACTGATAAACACCCTAGTTTACAGAGAGCTGCGTGATTTCAAAAAGGCAGTAAAGTTAGTTTCACCTTTTAAGTTGAACTACTAAAGTAAATGAACTTTTGCACCATATTCTAATGTTTCCAGTTCCACCTGTATTGGTGACCATCGTACACCCAGCTGAGTGAGACCGGTGTATCAGAAAGCTAACTCTCTCTCTCCTGATGAATTGTGCCAGATCCAGACACTCGTCTGTCCCAGGCTATATCAGCGTTTTCTCTGTGTTTGGAATTTTATCATTAACAGATTATGATCCTGTACAGGATTAATACAACCGCCGGCATCTTTGATTAGATATAGTACCAATCTAGAACTTACCTGGACTGAAAAGAATGTAAAACATTAAATGAAGTGAAAAAATGTGATCAAGGCTCCATCTTTGAGCCTAAAGTGAGTTTCTGGTTCAGAACTTCATTACTTTTATTTGTGTCTGGTATTTTTATACTCCATCATATCTTAATATTGTTAAAGTCAGAGGTGTTGGACTCCTTATGTCTGATTAAGGGCATTAGTGCACATAGCTGAGAATATAGAGTCTACGAAAATTTTTGTAGAAAAGCAGTTAGTTCACCTGTTAACATGTTAATAAAACTCCTGTCAAATATTAGACTCTGTCTTTTCATCAGAGACAACCTTAACTCCACTACCAGTGAGTCAGCACTCACATAAAACTCTAGACGTTCTCTGGTCTGGAGCTACTGGGACTGGGCTTTAGCTGACCCAACACATTCTGACTGACTCATGGGGAGAAGGTTCGGTCTCTTACCTGCATGGAGCACTCCATGACAGAGACAGCAGTGACAGCGTCCTCTATGGTCACCATCTCTCTGAACATCAGCCGAGCATGAGCTGTAGGGTCAGCAGAGGTCAGACATGTTCATCCCCGTCTCTGTTCTACAGGTACAGCTGATGCTTCCATGTGTATCGTGTATGTTGTGAGCAGCAGTAAACAGCTGTGTCTGGTGTTTAAACAACAACATAATAGCATGATGGCAGCAGGACATCCATACTCACCTTCTGCCAGTCTGCTCAAACTCTCCAGCATGCGGATGGTTGTGCGAGCGGCATTGCGGCCGTCGCTCTGGCGCTGCAGCTGATAGTAGCGGGTCAGGATGCATTTAGCCTCCTCAGACACTTGTGGCTGCAGTCGCTTGATTACTGTGAAATACGCTTTCATTTTCTCCATGGACCACAGAGCAGATGACTCCACAGGTGGTCCTAAAGGAGGTCAGAACAGAGCTGGTTCTAGACGGGCATATTTGAGGGGGCAGACAGAAATGTGTGGTGATGGAAGAGGAAAAGGCGTGTGTTGGTGGTGATGGTGCTCTGGCTGTTTTTGTCGTGATTGGATTGCATTTTGTTAGACTTTGACCTTCCCTTTTGTTCTCTGTCCCTAAAACCCTCATTCATGTGTTCATCACATAACAGATCGACTACAGCAATAGCATCTTATAAGGCAGGGGTCTCCAGCCTTTTGGAGAGTGTAAGCTACTTTTACACCATGAAAGCACAGAAGAGCTACTGCCATACGATTTATTCACATTGATACTTTCCACGTGTCAGTATGCTTACTATGTTAAAAAGTGCTATGCTTACTATATTAACATGCATTGTAGTCACAAGTTGCTTTCTCTATTTAAATACATCAATATTGTAAAAAAATCTGAGGAAAATAGTGACGTTCCTGTTTTGAAACTCAAACTAAACATATTTAGGTTTTTAACTAATCAGATTCTTTCAGATAATGAAAGGTTTTGTATTAAATTCCATTTAAAGAACATATGTTCTTTAAATGGAATTTAATACAAAACCTTTAAGTAATTATGTTGTGTTATGATTATTTTTCCAAACAATGCAACATAAAAATCCTCATATTTATAATAAAATACAAGCTAAATGTGATGAAAACACAAAATTCTACATAGTTTGAACTGAAGTAAAAATGTAAAAACAGAAATAACATTTCTTCCTGCTTTCCTGATTCATTCAATCATTTTTATGTTTTTTTTTTATCATGAAAGTTAAGTTTTGCTTCACTAGTGAATAACTGCAGGTAAAATGATGCTTTGCTGCATTTTTTGTTGACAATATTTAAATAAGGTTGGAGGTTTGTCCTTTCTCTCTGCTTCCAGGCCAGCGACTTCCAAGTGCATCGCAAGCTACCGCGACGTGTTGGAGACCCCTGTTATATGGTATCCCATCCAAAACCCTCACCAAACTTCAAGACATCCAGAATTCTGCTGCCTGTCTCCTGACTCACACCGACTCCCATGAGCACATCAATCTTGTCTCTTCAAGACCTCCATTGGCATCCTCTCCCTCAGTGCATCACACTCAAAGTCCTCCATAACCTGGCCCCCTCCTACCACTCTGACCTGCTCCACCACCGTGCCCCATCCCACTGCCTCCTCTCCCTCTCCCAAAGGAACACCAACCCGTCCACATTTCAAACGAAGCGGAGCGTGAGCTCATAACAGCAGGCAGGGTACTCGGCCCCGACTGCAACGGTCACAGAGCTTCACAGGTGACCAGCACTACTACAGCCTTGCACAAAAATCAGGTGGCCACGTTTGTAGCTACATAGGCTCGTTATCGCCCACCCTCACAGCCTCACCCTCACAGCCTCACCCTCAGCTCTACCTCTTTTCCCATTTATGGAATGTCTGGGCGTGACGAGACGTGTGACACGGCCAAAATGGCGGTGGTGGGAAACGCCTTTTTTTACCTCAGAATAGGCAAATGAGAGCAATGGGTGGTCCTACGTCCAGTGTCTATATCTATGGTTTAGCCGCATGCTGACCTAATGAATTATAGACCAATATCTAATCTCCCATTTTTATCTAAAGTCCTTGAGAAAATAGTGACCAATCGAGTATGTGAGCATCTAAACACTAATGATCTGTTTGAGGAATTTCAGTCAGGTTTTAGAGAGCATCACAGCACTGAAACCGCATTAGTGAAAGTTACAAATGATATTCTCACGGCCTCAGATAAGAATCTTGTGTCTGTTCTGGTCTTGTTGGACCTCAGTGCTGCTTTTGACACAGTCCATCACAATATTCTCTTAGAAAGGCTTGAACATGTTGTAGGGATCACAGGAACAGCGCTAGGCTGGTTTAAATCTTATCTGTCCAACAGATTTCAGTTTGTTCATGTACATGAGAAATCTTCCTCATACTCTAGGGTTACTTGTGGAGTACCACAGGGGTCAGTGCTTGGACCAATTCTTTTTACTATATATATGCTTCCAAGAACTAAAGAAGTGAAACATAAATATAAGATGTACAGAAACAAATTAACTGATATCATAAGAAACAGCAAACAGCTATATTATAAACAGAAAATATATGAAAATAGGAATAATATAAAAGAAACATGACACGCTCTAAATTGTTTAATTAAGCAAAGATCATCCAAGCATTTATATCCAGAATTCTTTAATGATAAGGATGGTGATAATTATAATATGAACAATGTAGTGAATACGTTTAATACATTTTTTGAAAATGTCGTGAATAAAATAAAGTTTGGAAATTTCAGATTTTCTTAAGCTTTTCTACAATTCAAACCGGACTGAAACCGTGACCCAAAAACCGAGGTACGGACCGGACCGTGGGGAAAGTGGACCGTTGCATCCCTAATATATATATACACTGCTCACAAAAATGAAAGGAACACTTTAAAGAAACACATTAGATACATCAGATCTCAATATGAAGTTGGATATCTACCGGTATACAAATAACGACAGGGCAATGTCTTAGGAACAAAAGGATGCCAAGTCTTTTAATGTAAATAAAAGTTTTCAGCCTACAGAGGGCTCAATTGTGTAGACACCCTAAAATCAGAGTGAAATGAAGATGTGGCAGGCTAGTCCATTATTTCAAAAACTTCATTTCTGCAACTCAAAATGCTTTTCAGTATCTTGTGTGGCCCCCACGAGCTTGTGTGCATGCTTGACAACGTCGGGGCATGCTCCTAATGAGACAACGGATGGTGTCTTGTGGCATTTCCTCCCAGATCTGTGTGAGGGCATCCCTGAGCTCTTGTACAGTCTGAGGAGCAACCTGGCGCCGCCTAATGGACCCAAACATAATGTCCCACAGATGTTCTATTGGGTTTCAGTCAGGGGATCGTGAAGGCCATTCAATTGTTTCAATTCCTTCATCCTCCAGGTACTGCCTGCATACTCTTGCCACATGAGGCCGGGCATTGTCGTGCATTAGGAGAAAACCAGGACCTACTGCATCAGCGTAGGGTCTGACAAAGGGTTCAAGGATTTCATCTGGATACCTTATGGCAGTCAGAGCACCATTTCCTAGGCAGTACAGGTCTGTGCGTCCCTCCATGGATATGCCTCCCCAGACCATCACTGACCCACCACCAAACCTGTCATGTTGAACGACGTTGCAGGCAGCATAACGTTCTCCTTGTCTTCTCCAGACTCTTTCACGTCTATCACAGGTGCTCAGGGTGAACCTGCTCTCGTCTGTAAAAAGTACAGGGCGCCAGTGGCGGACTTGCCAATTCTGGTGTTGTTGAGCAAATGCCAGTGGAGCTCTACGGTGCTGGGCAGTGAGCACAGGGCCCACTACAGGACGTCGGGCCCTCAGGCCATCTTCATGAAGTCTGTTCCTGATTGTCTGGGTAGAGACATTCACACCAGTGGCCCTCTGGAGGTCATTCTGTAGGGCACGAGCAGTGCTCAGCCTGTTCCGCCTTGCACAAAGGAGCAGGTATCGGTCCTGCTGATGGGTTGTGGATCTTCTACGGCCCTGTCCAGCTCTCCGAGAATAACCGCCAGTCTCCTGAAATCTCCTCCATGTTCTGGAGATTGTGCTGGGAGACACATTAAACCTTCTTGCTGCAGCACGTGTGGATGTGCCATCCTGGAGAAGTTGGACAACCTGTGCAACTTCTGTAGGGTTAAGGAATCGCCTCATGCTGCCAGTAGAGATAATTACTCAAGCCANGCCAAAAGATTTCAACTTGTTTTTGATAAGAGAAGACTATTTCCTGATGGTATGACTTTTGGCTATTAGAAAAATAAATAAATAAATGGAAACTTATTTTGACCCCAGGCTGAAAGCTCCTTTCTTTGTCATAATCGCAGGTCCCTCAGGTTGTGGGAAGTCTTATTTTGTAAAAAGCATTCTGGAAGATTGTCAACACTGCTTGACTAATGCTCCTGCAAATATTGTGTGTTTTTTTTTACATCCTATCAGAAAATGTACGATGATCTGAAACGATGTAATAAAAACATTACGTTTCTTCAAGGTCTCCTCTCTTCATTCGATGATGATGAGTTATTTCCGCTAGATGAGTCTCAATCTGGTGATCATCCTGAGGTGGTGAAAATCTTTACTCAGTACAGACATCATAAAACTATGAGTGTGGTGTTACTTTCACAAAATGTTTTCCATCAAGGTAAAAACTGTAGAACAATTAGTTTAAACAGTAATTATGTGATTTTGTTTAAAAATCCATGAGATACATTACAAATGTGCATTTCAGCAAACCAAATCTATCCTACGCAGAAACGTTATTTCCTCTAGAGTTTTCCAGATGCCACCCAAGAGCCCCACGGATATTTAATTGTGGACTTGACACCTGACACCCCAGACAACTACAGACTCCAAACAGGTTTACTACCGGGTCAGTGGCCTGCTGCCTACATACCAAGATAAAGCAATGTCAGCCAGGATAAAACGCAACACTCCACTACTAAGAGCTTGTATCAGCTGAAACCTCAAAAACGTAGAGTTTTTAAAATGGTGCTCTCCAGATGTCATGCAGGCTCTGTGTAAGATTGCTTTAAATGTGCTGAAAGGCAACATTCAATTTTCTCCTCAGCAATACAAGAAATTTTCAAAAAACAAGACGCTCTTACGCACGTTGGCTGATAAAAGAATCACACCTCTTAAAAAGAAACAACTTTTATCTACCCATTAGGGGGGTTCCTTCCACTCCTACTGGAAGCTGTGGCACCATTATTAGGAGAATTAATTGCTGGGCTTATAAAAAGATAAAAAAAAAACTTCTCAAAAAATATTTCTGCTCTTCCCTTATCAATTGCAGCTTGCATAAGCCCAACATCAGAGACACGGCTGAGGATAAGAATAAGAATACCTTTATTTGTCCCTCAGTGGGGAAATTGCAGTATTGCAACAGCACAAGTACAGTAAAGTAAAATATGAGTATTACACAAACAATATCACACAAAAGTATTTAAGTAAATATCTTGAATTAAAAAGTATTGAATTGTGAGTTTGATAATTATTGCACATAATAACAGTAGTAGTAGTAAGTATTGCACATGTATTGGAAGGTGATGACAGGTGTAGTGGTATGTTACAGACGTATGTGTTACATATCAGCAGTGACCATTATAGAGTCTAACAGCTGCAGGAAGGAAAGACCTGCGGTATCTCTCCTTCACACAGCGAGGGTGGATCAGTCTGTCACTGAAGCTGCTCTCCAGAGCACACAGGTCGTCCTGCAGGGGGTGTGACTCGTAGCCCAGGACGGACCTAAGTTTAGCCAGGACCCGCTTGTCACCCACCTCCTGCACTGAGTCCAGAGGACAGCCCAGGACAGAGCTGGACTTCCTGATCACCCTGTCCAGCTTCTTCCTCTCTCTTTCTGTGATGCTGATTCTGATTGTCTGAGATTCTGAATGTGGGGTTTTCATCAGCTGTAGCCAGAATCATGACAATTATAACAAATAAAGGCTGAAACATCTGGTTTTGCATGGGATGAGTCTGTCATATTAGGCAAGGCAGCTTTATTTGTATAATACATTTCATACACAGAAGCAATTCAGTGTGCTTTCCAGGAGCAAGAACATTAAAATCAACTTGACAGCATAAAACAGCAGATTTTAAAATCAAATTTAAAATACACAAATTAAATTAGATGTAAGAATGAGATAAAAAGGTAAAGTTAAAGGGTGAGCAGTTACAGTGCAGAAGGTGGAGCATAAGAAACATTCATTCAAAGGCTGATGAATACATGAAAGTTTTCATCCATCCATTCTCTTCCGGAGTTGGGTCGTGGGGGCAGCAGCTTAAGGAGGGAGGCCATTTTTGCAAACAATTCCCTTATCAATTCCAGTCGGCGCAAATGACGTCACCATGCACGTTGCGTAGCTTACGCATATACTCAGCAGGAAACATGGTGCCTAAAAAGCACAAACGCTCTAAAGTTTGGTTATACTTTATGAGAAAGAATCACAACAGGGCAACTTGCAATACTTGCAAAGTAGATATTTCATAAAAGGGAGGAAACACTACGAATATGCACTACGGATGAGAAGCAAAACGTCTTCAAGAAACTAAAGAAGTCCAGTTGCCTTCATTCAAACCCAATTTGGACTTGAATTTGGCACACTGCTGCCAACCACCTAACATTCTCCCTTTCCTGATATTACATCTCACTTTCTTTAACATAGAATGTGCTACTATTAGTTCACCTATTGAATTAATTATAGATTCACTCAGATAAAGACAATAAAGTTTCTCTTACTCTTACTAAATAGAACTTCTACTAAGAAATCACAGTGTAGCCATAGAAACACTACTTGATGTGTGTGTGTGTGTGTGTGTGTGTGTGTGTGTGTGGGTGCGGGGTGTGCCTGTGCCTGCTCTGTCTTCTCAACCCCCAGTGAGCCGTAGCGGATGGCTGCTCATACTGAGCCAGGATCCTCTGGAGGTTTCTTCCTGTTAAAAGGGAGTTTTCCTTCCCACTGTCGCTACATGCTTGCTTAGTATGAGGATTGTATCAACACAATGACACTAGTCAGTGTCTTGATGCAATCTGCTGGGTCCCTTATATAGGAAACTTTTTTACTGATTGGCTTATGAACTGAACTGTATTGGAATGTTTACTTTGTGAAGTGCCTTGAGACGACTCTTGTCGTGATCTGNAAACATAATGTCCCACAGATGTTCTATTGGGTTTAAGTCAGGGGATCGTGAAGGCCATTCAATTGTTTCAATTCCTTCATCCTCCAGGTACTGCCTGCATACTCTTGCCACATGAGGCCGGGCATTGTCGTGCATTAGGAGAAAACCAGGACCTACTGCATCAGCGTAGGGTCTGACAAAGGGTTCAAGGATTTCATCTGGATACCTTATGGCAGTCAGAGCACCATTTCCTAGGCAGTAGAGGTCTGTGCGTCCCTCCATGGATATGCCTCCCCAGACCATCACTGACCCACCACCATACCTGTCATGTTGAACGACGTTGCAGGCAGCATAACGTTCTCCTTGTCTTCTCCAGACTCTTTCACGTCTATCACAGGTGCTCAGGGTGAACCTGCTCTCGTCTGTAAAAAGTACTGGGCGCCAGTGGCAGACTTGCCAATTCTGGTGTTCTTGAGCAAATGCCAGTCGAGCTCTACGGTGCTGGGCAGTGAGCACAGGGCCCACTACAGGACGTCGGGCCCTCAGGCCATCTTCATGAAGTCTGTTCCTGATTGTTTGGGTAGAGACATTCACACCAGTGGCCCTCTGGAGGTCATTCTGTAGGGCACGAGCAGTGCTCAGCCTGTTCCGCCTTGCACAAAGGAGCAGGTATCGGTCCTGCTGATGGGTTGTGGATCTTCTACGGCCCTGTCCAGCTCTCCGAGAATAACCGCCAGTCTCCTGAAATCTCCTCCATGTTCTGGAGATTGTGCTGGGAGACACATTAAACCTTCTTGCTGCAGCACGTGTGGATGTGCCATCCTGGAGAAGTTGGACAACCTGTGCAACTTCTGTAGGGTTAAGGAATCGCCTCATGCTGCCAGTAGAGATAATTACTCAAGCCAAAACTAGCACGAGTGGAAAACCAGCCAAAAAAGATCAAGAGGGAGAAACTTGAAATGACCTCCACATGTTAAACCAGTCCTGTTTTGAGGGTTTTGTAATTGTTGCCACTTTAGTGAGTCCATGAATACAGCTGAAAGTGATTAACAATGCCCTCAGCTGCTTAATCAACCAGAAAATTATCAGGCAGGTTTAATTGATTTCATGCCAGGCCCAATAAAAAAGTGTTCCTTTAATTTTTGTGAGCAGTGTATATATATATACATATATATATATATATATATATATATATATATATATATATATATATATATATATATATATATATATATATATATATATATATATATATATATATATATAAACGATATCTTTAATGTATCTCGTGTGCTAAAATTTATTCTCTTCGCTGATGACACTAACATATTTTGCTGTCAGGATAACTATAATGTTCTTGAAGAAATTGTAAACAAGGAACTAAAAGTGGTTAAACGGTGGTTGGACTTGAACAAATTATCCTTAAACATAGGGAAAACAAAATCAATGATGTTCAGCAATATGAAACCTAGTTTTGAATTAAAAATAACAATTGAGGGTACTCAGACTGAAACTGTAAATGAATATAAATTTCTAGGAATTATAATTGATAATAACGTGACGTGGAAACCCCATGTCAGATACATAAAAACAAAAATCTCCAAAGGCCTCTCAAACTTAAACAGAATTAAACCATTCATGGATGAAAATGTACTACGTTCTCTATACTGTACTCTGGTGCTCCCGTACTTCACGTATTGCATTGAAGTGTGGGGAAATACTTATCGAACCTTAACAAATTCATTATTAATATTGCAGAAAAGAGAAGTGTGGATCATCCACAAAGTTGGGTTTTTAGATCATACCCTTCACTTGTTCATCCAGTCAAAGTTGCTTAAATTTCCTGAACTTGTAGAATACAATACAATTTTAATCCTATATCACAGAAAATATACAATGATTTTTGACTATTCGAGGAAGCGGATATACCTTCAGAGGATATGGACATTTTCAGATTCCCAAAGTCAGAACTACTTGTAAAAGTTTTTATGTGTCAGTACATGGCATAAAATTGTGGAACAACCTGGGTACACACCAAGCAATGCCAAAATATTTATCAATTTAAACACCTATACAAACAAATATATAGAGGTCTGAATGTGCACCCATAGTTATTTGTGTTCTGTGTGGTCATTCTTCATTGTTATTTATTTATTTAGTACTATATCACAGTTGTGAATATTGTCAGTGTCACCATTGCTGGTATTGTTATCTGTTACCATACAAGCATTATTTGTTACCATTGTTGGTATTCAATGTTATACCTAATATGACTGTCACATTGGTTAATCTTGAAATATGTATTGATACTGTAAAAAACAACACTTAATGTATGTTAACTTAATCCATATCAGGTCAGAAAAGGTGAACTATTATTATCATCCTTATTATGTAAATAGCAATGAAGCATTCAGAAAATGTTGTGTAAATGGGGGTGGGATTAAATAAGTTTTCTTCTTCCCACTCCATTTCAGGCATTTAATACAAATGTTCATTATTTAAAATATGTACATATCTCGGAGGAGGTTTGTCACCTAGATCAGGGGTTCCCAAATTGGGGGTCGGGACCCCCAAGGGGGTCCCCACAATTTTGTCTTTGCTGAGGTTGTGAGGTTAGCAAGATTTTATTTGTAAAATCTACATTTATAAAATCCCAATAACACCCTACCGTATAATCAGAACTCCATATAAAGGTTATAACTCTGTATGTCTGTATGAAGTTTGTAAATGATCGCATTTAATGTATGTATGTGTGAAGTAGTTGGGTTTGGCGGTCCTGGCTTGTCTTGGACACAAGGAAGGGGGTCCTCAAAGAAATTGTTTTGGGAACCCCTGACCTAGATGATAAATGCCTGGAATGAAATGTTCTCACTACTGTCTTTTACACCTGAAACCCTTTTATCACACATCACTCCTGACACTTTTCTCCACCCATTCCATCCTGCTTCACACACTTCTTCACCTCTTTTCCACCATCTCCGTAGCTTAATGTCAGATGTTCTTCCTAACACAACCCTTTACATTTGGTAAATGACCTGTATTTGTATAGCACCTTCTTAGGGTTCTACAACCCCCCAAGGCGCTTCACAACACAATCAGTCATTCACCCATTCACACACTGGTGAGGATGAGCTACATTGTAGCTACAGCTGCCCAGGGGCGCACTGACAGAGGCGGGGCATGCCGTACACTGGCGCCACCGGTCCCTCCGACCACCACCAGCAGGCAATGTGGGTTAAGTGTCTTGCCCAAGGACCCAACGACAGCGACAGACTGAGCGGGTTGCGAACCTGCGACCTTCCGATTGCAAGGGGGCAACTTAACTCCTCTGCCACCATCGCCCAGACTTGGGATCGGCAAAAGGAGTCACTGGCCTGTGATCTCTTATAGTTGCATTAATACTATTTGTTGTGATAATTATAAGAAATTAACTTCAACATTATACATTTCAGGCCTCATTTCTTTCAGAATTGTATTTCCAAACTGAAAAGTGTTACCTCTGTCCACCAAAATAAAAGATGAAATGATTCGGTCCCACTCTGGATTCCTGGTGTCCCTCAGAACCAGAACCAGGTCAAAACGACTCAGCAGAGGGCTGGCCAGAGCCACGTTCACAGAGAGAGGCTCACTGGAGTCGTACTGGCCCTTAGGGTTGGTAGCTGCCAATATGGATGTTCGAGTGTTCAGTTTACAGACCATCCTGTAGAAGAGAGAGAGAGAGAGAGAGAGAGAGAGAGAGAGAGAGAGAGAGAGAGAGAGAGAGAGAGAGAGACCAGGACAGGTTTACCCCTGGTGGTGAGACAGAGTGGAGCAACACATACCGATACCTAGCCAAGTTAGCTCATTTGATTTTCTATCTAAAGTGTAAAGCTACAGTAAAGTAGTACCAGCTCTGGTGGCCTAGTGATATGAGTGTCCGCCCTGGGACTGGGAGATCGGGGTTTAAATCCCGGTCGCATCATACAAAAAATTTTGAAAAAATGGGACCCAATGCCTCCTCACTTAAGGGGTTAAACCACCAAATAGTTCCCGAGTGTAGCCACAGCTGCAGCTCACCGCTGCAGCCCACCGCTCCCCACGGGGATGGGTCAAATGCGGAGATGTAATTTCACCAGTGTGTGATGATGGCTAATGGGACTGGGTAAAGGTGGCACTGAGTGTTCTCTCTCAATGCGAACACATCCATGACTGCCTGACCAAACCTCATCCAGACCTGATTCACCACTTCTGGGTGAAGCCTCCAAACTGCATAAAGCGGATTGCCTCTGGATAGCAGGTCTGCGTCGTAATTCAGGACTCCTGCTATATGAGTCACCCTCAGGGACTGCAGGTTCAGACTGCTCCAAATGATCATTTTGTGGGTCAACATGTGTAAGCGGGGGGACCTCAGACCCCCCCCCGCCTGTTGATGTAGTCTACCACTGTGGAGTTGTCTGTTCTTACCAAAACCTGGGTTCCCCTGAGCCAGGGGAGAAAATGCTTCAGAGCTAGATGAACAGCCAACAGCTCCAAGCAATTTATGTGAGCTAAATGTGCGCGTGCCCCCCACTTTCCAGTAATGGACTTCCCATCGTGAGTAGCACCTCAGCCTGTCAGGGACGCGTCTGTGGTGACCACTTTCCAGGCGGAGATAGTGCCCATAGGGACGCCCTGGGACAGAAATGCAGGGTTCTTCCATTGACGGAGAGACAGTGAGCAGGCTGTGGACACCTTTACTCTGCGATGACCATCGTGGTGTGGGTCCAGGTTGAGAGATGACACCCATGTTTGGATGGCCCTCATATAGAGGCGGCCGAGAGGTAACACCACCACAGAGGAAGCCATTAAGCCCTTTAGCCTCGGGCATTGTTTCAGTGTAACAGAGTTTCCCCTGCGGAACCAATCCAGCATGGACTGCATGGTCTCCACTCTCTCTCGGGACAGAAAAGCTTTGCACTGGATGGAGTCCAGTGCCAGCCCTATGAAAGCGATGTGTTGAGTGGGACACTTTTTTCTCGGTTTATCTGAAAACCTAGATTCTCCGGGTGCTTCACCACCACAACAGTTTTGGTGAGCCGCCTCTTGAGAGTTTGGAGCGGCCATCAGCCAGTCATCAATGTATGTAGCTATGCGTAGTAGGGTAAAACTAACCTGTCTCACGATGGTCTAATCCCAGCTCACGTTTCCTCTGAGCGGAGCCACCGCTGCCTCCGTGCATTTTACAAAGACTCTGGGGCTCAGTGACAGCCTGAACGGGAGCACTAGAAACTCGTATGCTATTCCCTGGAATGCTAAACGCAAATAATTCCAGTGTTTGGTATAAATTGGTATGTGGAAATAAGCATCTTTTAGGTTGACTGAGGTGAACCAGTCGCCTGCACCCACCAATCTCAGCAGGGATTATTGAGAGAGCATCCTGAACGTGTGTTTCCTGAGATAACAGTTCAGGGCACAGAAAACCAGAATGGCTTTCATTCACCGCCCTCCTTTTTTCGGGACCAGGAAGTATCTTGACTAAAACCCGAGGCGGGGCTCTGACAGAGGAACAATCCGTATTGCTCCCTTTTCTTTTAAAGAAGATATTTCCTCCAAGATGTTTACAGCGTCTCCCCTCACTCGAGAAAAGGTTATTTCTTTCAACCAGGCCTGAGCGCTTCTGATTTGGAGTCTGTAGCCTTGTTCGATCACCTGCCGGACCCATTTTAGCCAGTTTTTGAAGAGCACTACTCAGCCTAAAACAGCTCTGTACAGCATGGGTTAATACAGCTCACCTGAGTGTAGTTGTGTCCATGCCAGCTTCGTGACAGAAAGTGGGTGCGCACCTCATAGGCGTGGGGGGAGGAGGGTGGGGGGCCCACGGCACTTGCGGGGTGAGGGGGTGGGGGGCGTGCGATTATTACTCCACACAAAAATAGCATGAGATGATCAGTAAACAGTGTGAGGTAACCTGTATGCTCCACATAAACACAACTCAGCACAAAAATGGTGTTATTGTTTAACATTCTGCTCAGTTTTATGGCTGTTTGTCAGATTCTGAACCAGGAAATGGCTGCAGGCAGCGAAGCAGGAGGCATAAAGCTCTGGAGCAACCAGTGACTCGGCCCCTAGCCAATCAGCGGCCACAGTCGCGATGCTGGCCCGACTCAGCCTTGCCAGGGACCTCAACGGAGCAGGAACTAAAAATTGGGGAGAAAGTAGAGGGAAAACACCGAACCTGCTCTTGGAAACTGTGGTTGGACTGAGCTGCACCAGTCCGAGTTACTATGAGTAGTGCCCTTCAAAAACTGGCTTCTGAATGCAGACGAGTTCCCAGCTGGTTTTATCGACACCATTCAGTGTGCCAGACCTCCATCAACCAGGTCCCTACATGGACATAAGTGGAAAGTATTTGAAGCCTGGTGCTCTGATTCTCAGACCACCTCTTATCAGTGTTCAGTGGCAGTGTTTCTGTCATTTTTGCAGGACTTTATGGAGAAGGGCAAGGCCTTTTCAACCATAAAGGTATATCTGGCGGCCATTTCAGCCTGTCATGAGGGTTTTGGGGGAATAACAGTGGGCCAACACCCATTAGTATGCCGTTTTATGAAAGGGGCATGTCGTAAATTACCAACGTCCAGGCCTTTAGCCCCGCCATGGGACCTTTCCATCTTTTTAGAAGCTCTTTCCTGTTCTCCTTACGAGCCTCTGGAAGAAACTGAGCTTCGTTTGCTATCCCTAAAAACAGCTTTACTGCTTGCTCTTGCCTTAGCTAAACGAGTTGGTAAGCTACGAGTTATAACTCTTTATGCAATAAAAATGCTGATTTCTGTTTAGCCAGAAGAAGCTTGAACACTCTCAGCCAATCAGAGAGCAGGAATTGGGAGTGGTGGGTTCCCACCTTTTTCCTGGCTGTTGGAGTCAAACAGCTGCATTGATATTAATGAGAAAAGCTTTAGATCTGAGAGTCAGATGTCAGAATGGAGGTCTCAGACGTCTCATCACCATTAGAAAAGTATTGCACCTATTCGAAAATTCCAAAAGCGTGAGGAGCAGAAGGCTTGGATGGTGATATGCGTGAATTTTTGTGAGCCTAACTTAATTTTTTTAGGAGATATGATAAAGTAATCTCAGCTGTCCAAAAGTGAGTTGATCAGAAAATCTTCTCTTTTTATAATGGAGCCCTATGAGGAAAAAATCAGGCACACTCCTCACTTTGAGGCTATCAGCACAACAACCGTAATACTTAGAGCCAAAACGAAAACATTTCCGTCAAGCTGACAAAAAACCCTACCGTTTTTGAGAAATTCATAGGTGTACTCTAAAAAATGTGGTCGTAGCAGAATTTTGTTTGAGGGCTTTCTTCTGTAAAAAATGTTCAGCTCCACTCTAGGTCACATGACCTTAGAGTAGGGAAAAACATTTTTTAAACTTGAACATTCTCACACAAATGAACGCTACCAACACAATTTCTTGGGTGTATCTTCATGAATTACGGCTCAAATTGTAGGTATATCCATCAGCTGTTGTCCAGCGTGCTTCTTATTTCGATAGGACCTACGGTTCTCCCAGGAAATGGCCCAAAATGGAGCATGGAGGGCCAGCTCTCTTATCTCTTCCCATTATAATTTTCATGAAATTTTCTGAACGATCCCAAATCGTACCTCAACTTTAACCTGTGATTTTAGAAAAACAGTAATAGATATTAAGAAGCTGAATCATGCGGCAATAGCTGAAAGTCTTGTGAGTATTTCAAAACTTGAATGAAGCCTCTAGGTTGAAATATGTTGAAGTAGGTAAAGTTCAAATAGCTGAACGAATTTTTGAAAATTTGAAGGATTTGACAATACTTTTATTGGGCTGAAAACTCAGAAAAATCTGAGTATCTCAAAAAATATATCGATACCAAAAGTAATGCCCGGAATCAGCTGAGCGAGCTGAACGTTTTGATACCAAATTTGCTAAAATAGCTAGAAACTTGTAGGAGAAACAGATCAAAAAACAAATCTTAAACAGAATCACTATAGTTTGAATGCTGTAAACAGCTTTCAAACAATAAAAGTGCTTGTGGGACTGGTTGTGTGTGTGTGTGTGTGTGTGTGTGTGTGTGTGTGTGTATGTGTGTGTGTGTGTGTGTGGTGTGTGTGCGTGTGCGTGTGCGTGCGTGCGTGTGTGTGTGTGTGTGTGTGTGGTGTGTGTGCGTGTGCGCGTCATACCCAGCCTTGGCCACGCTGATGGACTGTTGCTCCATAGCTTCATGGATGCTGATCCGATCATGCTCCTTGATGCTGTTGAACTCATCGATGCAACACAAACCACCGTCTGACAGAACCAGAGCTCCTGCCTCCAGGTGCCACTCACCTCCATCTTTTACTGCTGCTACTGTCAGTCCTTCACAAAAGAATGTGCTGAGTCAGTGTGCAAGTACAGGCAGCTATTGAGAAGGTTCTTCAGCCCAAGAAGCTGATAAAATCACAACCCACCGGCACTCGTTGACCCAATTCCAGCTGTGAGAACAGAGCGGGAAATTATCTTGGCTGCGTATTTCAGGAACTGAGACTTCCCGGTGCCGGGGTCACCAACCAGCAGCATGTGACACTCTCCTAGAAGTGTGTTACACAGGTCAGCAACAAACCTAACAGCGAGTCAGCAGTCTGCTGCACATAAGATATTTAAATACAAACATCTGAATAAAAAAGATGAGTCAAATGAAATGTGGGAATATAAAAACATGAATTACAAAGTGATTAGCATGGTCACTTTTTTCCATTTATTTGCAAGTATATTAATTTTTTCTAGTAAGTGGGCAGAATCTGGTGTGGATTCAAACCGAGGACCTTCATGCTGTGAAGAGGTCTAACAGTCTTCACCCCCAGCTGCTTCTGAATAAGCTGAGTCAATATAAACCTAGATTTTTAATGATGATGTCATTTATTAGGATCGTCTGAATTCAGACACATCAGAGGGTTTTCCAGCAGGAACGGTCAAAGGTCAGACGTTCTCCTTCAGGATGTTCTGCTAGAAACCAGAATTCATGGTTCCATCAGTTACAGCAAGTGGTCCAGGTCCTGAAGCAACAGAGCAGCCCCAGACCATCATACTACCACCACCATGTCTGACTGTTTTAGCTGTAGTTGGCCTGTATTCTAGACCACCCAAGGTGCTTTACACAGTCAGTCATTCACTCACTCACTGGCAGGGATGAGCCACGATGTACCTACATCAGTGGGGGAGGGGTAGAACATCTCCCTTTTATGGTCGCATAAACCACAGACAGCAAAATGAGATGCACACCTCTGATCTTGGTTCCAGATGAATCTACTCTCTGCACTCCTCCGGCCAAAACCATGGCCACAGCCAGCTTAACCACATACATGCCAAACACCTTAGGACACAGGCTCAACAGGATCTGGTTTCTACCTGTGGAAAGAAGAAAAAGATGTATGAAAAGTAAACAGACAGTAAGTCACAACACAGTAGACTGTGTCAGCAACACGCACCAGCTAAAGGATCATATGTGTAGTCCTCCCAGAAGTCATCAAAGTCTTTCTGAACGTCTTTGGCTAACAACGACGCCGCAGCCTGCTGGTTGTTGACTTCTACATTGTTGGCTTTGAGGACCAGCTCCACCTCACAGCCAAGGCCTTCACAGAAAGGCTTCCAGCGTAGACTCATCACCCCGTACACGGTTACATCGTCTCCTGCCAGAAATCACGGCTGTAAGGTTAAAGCCATATAACCCATTTTATACTTTGGCTTTTAACACAGCATGAGGGTCTTTGTTTATCTTAGTTTTTATGCATTTTATGATGTGTATCGTGTGTTTTGTTTTTTAATTCAATGGTAATTTTGTGAAGCACTTTGATCAGTTTCATACTTTTTTAAGGTGCTTTATAAATAAAGTTGGCTTGGCTGGCCTATTATCAATACATTCATGAATTAGTGCAGACATGTTTTATCCAGCTTTACTGTGTTTTTATTTTTATTTTTTTAAAGTCTGTTGGAAGTTAAAATCTACAGAGGAATGTTTCTGTAGAACGGTCTGGAAGGTGTTGCTTTGGATTGTGACAATAACAAACACCCATGTTCATAAAGGAAGTGGGTTTGTCTGCTCACATCAGAAACATGAAGAATATCGTGTTATGGTAGCCTAGAAATCTAGACCGTCTGTTGCCAAAGCAAAATGATTTGGCGCTGCATGTCAGTCTAGCCACGCTCCATTAGAACCTCCGCAGCCCCGGACAGTCTGGTGACGGTCCAATCACAGGGCTCAATTGCTTTTTGTTGGGCCAATCACAGCACTCTGTTTGGTGGGCGGGATGTTAGTGCGACTGAGCGAAACTGATGGCAGCGGCCCGTTTGAAACGGCTTTGGCATCAACTTTGGACTATTTAGACTTGGGCTTTTCTTTGAGTCAAGAGCAGATAGAGGTACTTAAAGAGCCAGTAACACAAATCAATTCTTTTTTTGCTGATAACCTGTATAGATGAGTGTCTAATAGTGCTGTAGACATGTGAAGTCATTATTTTGGCAGTTTAGTGCAACTCACTTAAATTATAATCATTCAGCCCAAAACCATAATTCTATCTCCATCTTCAGGTTAAACTCTGCTCCACACTGATCTAGAATCAGCCACAGCTGATGGCTGTAGAGCTGCAGGGTGACGTTGTCTCTACCGTACTGCGTGGCTGCGCTGCACTGGACTCCAGCTGAGTCTTGGTCACACCTCCACCTGGCTCATCCACTCACCTGCCGATATGACACGTTAGGGCTCGGAGCCACTCGCCTCCTTAAAAGACATCCTCCTCCCCCTTTTTGTCTAATGATCGCGGTGGACAGGAAATCCTCCAGCCTGCTGCTGCTCTGAGTCTGCTGTTCTGAGCGGTGAGTCTGCTTCGTTTGTGTGCTCGATTGCACGGGCGAGTTTGGGCGCGCTAGTTAACGACTCGTTTTTCCGACTGAAAACTCAGAGAGCGCACGCGGGGGGGTAGAAGAGGGTGCCGTCAATCACTGCCTCAGTGCTGCTCTCTCGGTCCTCCAGGTGACGCCTATTTTCCAGGTATTTTTCTAACAGGAAGTCTGCTTGAGATAAGTCTCCACCCATGGTGTTACATGGTAAGTCCTTTATGTAGAAAAAGGATGTATTTGCATCTTCTTCGACGGTGTATAGCAGACTGCCCCGTTGACTGACATCCGTAGCAGTGAGTACACATTTTTTATCCAATAGCATGCGGAGACAGTTTGAAAGACAACTGTAGATCCTGCCCCACAACTGAGAGACGTCAATGGGTTGTGGCCAGACTATATATTCACATATATAGGATGGCTTGCCAGGCTAGTGTTACGGTACATTTATGATCAAGGTCAAGGTGTGCTATATTAATTCCCAAGGGGGAAATTGAGTTGCCATGGACATGTAGAACAAACTAAATTAACATTCACTTGACTCTGCCATGAACCACAACCATAATTCCACAGCATTATAAGAACAACACTATCAATACCAAATATAAAATCACACGTAGTGCTCATTATAAAACCGCACTGCAGCAGAAATAAAAGAGTTCAACGTTCAGTTGAACAACGGGGCAAAACATTGTGAAGGAGGTGATCCTCCAGAGACAGAACAGTCTTTAGTTTGCTCGTCATCCTTTTATCCATAATAACATCGATTGAGTCCAAACCTTGTCCGACCACTGAGCCAGACTTCTTGATTAGTTTGTTGATTCTATTTTTGTCCTCAACAGTGATGCTCCTACCCCAACACAAAACAGCATAAAACAACACACTGACCATGATCCCCTGAGAAAACACATTGAGGAGCCTGCTGCTTATGTCAAAGGATCTCACCTTCCTCAGAAAAAACAGTCTGGACAGGGCCTTTTTAACTGTAAGCTGTAATCAATTTTTAATAAGCACAATAAAATGTGTGGTGTGACGGACTTTGTTCCTGTGTGTGTTCCTGTTGCAGCAGTGACTTGTGTACCTGTAGGGTTAGGATTAGGGTTAATCTCACCAGATTTACAGCAGTCAACCAGGTCGTCCTCCAGGACCACCACCAGAGAACGAGGAATACTTCCCACTGACAGTCTCTGCACCTGGGGCCAAAGGCGACAGTTCCTGTGTTTAATGAGACTACATAACAGAAATGAACAACCATAAAGGACAGGTTCTGGCATACTTGCTCTTGGATCTTGATCTCCTGGTAGTCCCTGCAGGCAGTCGGCTCTGCTCCTCCAGAGATACAGGTGAATTTGAAGGAGTTACACTCAGCTGAGTTAGGACAGCCCGCCGGAGGGACAAACGTGTAGTACTGGTCAAAATCAGCCTGTACCTTAAACACGTGTTTACACTTTGTGCACATGTAATCACGCTCATACTCCAGAACCTGTGAATAAAGAAAAACAACTGAAAAGGGGACAAAAACACACATTCTGCCTCTACAACAGAGGAGGTGGAGACACCTGGGTGTTAACCTGGACTGAACTGATGCTCTTCACCTTCTGACTGAGATGCTGCTCTGGAGACCAGTTTGTTTGTCAGCCTGCTGGGACGGCAGCAGCAGCAGTCAGACCTGGACAAACTGTGTTTACATGCAGTCTCAGAAAACCAAACTATTCCCTTAGTTCGACTGAAGTTGTTTTTTTTTTAAATGCATGTAAACTCGTTAGTCTGGCTGAAGGTGAACTGGTTCTAATGGAGCTGAGGTAACTAGATAACATGGTTAGAAACCGACTTCCTCTGCATGAAAACAGCTCAGTCGAGGAGCTGGTACCGGTTGTACACTCTTCTACCGGAAGTGACGAGATGACGAAAATGGTCTTCTGATAATATCATCGCTACAATGTAACATGTGTATACCATAAAACAGAACAGTACGTACCAAATAAGCTGTACTGCAGCGTTGTTGCTGTCCATTCCTTCGGCCATTGTGCATATCCTGTTTAAATTCCCTCTGCTTCACTCCCGCCAGCATTTGTTTACTATTTGTGTTGCCACAAGCTAACCAGAAAAATGCCAACATGAAAGGGTGAATGGAACTTCATTTGAGAGGTCGGTTTTCTAATGCACTTGTAAACTAGGATAAAGACTCCCAGCTTATTACCATAAGATCGACCTGGATCGACGTAGATGTTGATACTTCGCATGTAACCGAACTCGGAGAAAAAAACGGCTTCAGTCAGAGGCTTGCTCCTCAGTATCCAGAATGATAATGAATCGCGCATGCGGGAAGCCCCCGCTGGCTGATTCTCTCCACCAATCGGAGGCTCTCCCTAATGGTAGGCCTGAATTTGAGCTGGCCAAAGTTGGTAGTGGGTGTGTTGGACCAGTACAGCCCGAAGTACAGCATCTCACTTTCTTTAACATAGAATGTGCTACTATTAGTTCACCTATTGAATTAATTATAGATTCACTCAGATAAAGACAATAAAGTTTCTCTTACTAAATAGAACTTCTACTAAGAAATCACAGTGTAGCCATAAAAACACTACTTGATATATATGGTGTGTGTGTGTGTGTGTGTGTGTGTGCGTGCGTGCGTGCGTGTGTGCCTGCTCTGTCTTCTCAATCCCCAGTGAGTCGTAGCGGATGGCTGCTCATACTGAGCCAGGATCCTCTGGAGGTTTCTTCCTGTTAAAAGGGAGTTTTCCTTCCCACTGTCGCTACATGCTTGCTTAGTATGAGGATTGTATCAAGACACTGACACTAGTCAGTGTCTTGATACAATCTGCTGGGTTCCTTATATAGGAAACTTTTTTACTGATTGGCTTAATGAACTGAACTGTATTGGAATGTTTACTTTGTGAAGTGCCTTGAGACGACTTTTGTCGTGATTTGGCGCTATAGAAATAAACTGAATTGAATTGAAACCAGAAAGAAATATTTGTTTTTCCATGTTTTTTACTTCAGTTCAAACTATTTAGAATTTTGTGTTTTCATCACATTTAGCTTGTATTTTATCATAAATATCTTCAGCTTTATTCATTTTAAGAGAATTTTTGTGTTTCGATGTTTGGAATAATAATCATAACACATACATAACAATAACTTGAAAGGTTTTGTATTTTTTTAAATACGTTTTGACCGTATTAGGACAAAATTGCTAAATACTATGGGAACAGCAACAGCAGTTAGGCTTTATAACACATGATGATGTCATGAGTCACTCAGACGCCTTAACTCTACGGTCACCACTCCATGCATAATGCACCTGGTATATGTATATTGTACATGTGTGCTTACATGTTCATGCCTGTATTACAGATATCTACCACAGACAGTAAATAGTAATTGTAGTAGAACAGCTGATACTTTCTATGTATTTTTACTTCCACATTGTTTCACAACCCCCTATCCATAATGCTTACTGTGTATGTGTCTACATAGGAAATACTGTTGTATATAGTGTCTTGTCTTATTTTATTTTCTGCATTCTTGGTCACTTTTGTACTCTTCTGCTCTCTGTCCTGAGATGTGGTAACGCACAAACATCCCCAATGTGTGATCAATAAAGTCTTAATGAAATATCTGATTCCAACCCTCCCTCCATCTGCAGACCCAATAATTGATAAAAATAAATAATAATTTTACTTGATGAACAAACAGGTTTTTGGACATTGTATTTCTGCTAGTAAAAACAGCTGTTGATATCTTAATTTTCAGTTGTGACTAGTAAGAATACGATCTGGACCAGGATCAATTATATGTTTGCGATGTAAAATAGGGATTACAACCAGGTGTGGTTGTTGATTAAATGTTAAAAAGGCTTGCCATAATAGACTCGGGGCTGCTTTTGCAGCCAAAGATGGGTCATGCTTTGGCCATGAATGACGAGGTGCTTTATTAAATTGCTGGTATTTCCATGTTTAGTGACACAAATCTGAACGCATGTGTTACACTGAGCTCTGTTGCTGTTTACTTTCACAAGATGCAGTCAAAACTTAGATTCCTTTGGTATTTTATTAGTCTGCGAAAGTCTGAGTGAGAGCAGCCTATTGGGTGGAGTCTGCCGCTCACACCCCGGTGTAACAGAAAGGAGCTGACCCACTCAGAGCAGCAGCAACCGTGCCTAAATGATCGCTCTCTAGTTTCTGACGTTAACTCATTCACTGCCATTGACGACTTTAGTCGTCTTTTGCATTTTTTACGGGGTGGGCGTCGGAACGAGCCCCCGCACCGTGAGAACAAACATCACGTGTCTAAAGCGGATCTTCATCCGTGTATGTCACACGTCACGTGACCAGGAAGCAGAAAATCAATGTATAAGGAGTTTGTTTTGGGACGCTGCTGTGAAAAAAAGCGATGCGCCAACCGGAAATGCTTCTGCAGCTCACGCTTCGACACCAGATTGTGAAAGAACGGATAACGCTAGAAATACGGCGATTCTTCCTGATGTAAGAAGTGAGTCTACTCTTTCTTTTGGTAGTTTTGGCGTTTACATGAGCATAGAGCACAATGTTCTGTGACTCTTCAAAAAACAGTAAAAACGCTCAAAAACGCTGGCAGTCAGGGGCTTTCTGATCAGAAAACAGCTGGCAGTGAATGAGTTAACAACAAATTGAGTTTTTTCATCAAACCATCTTGGTTGATCTTAAATAGAAAATTGTGCAGTTTATCAAGCATTTTCAAGGAATTAATATGGAAATCAAGCACTTTCCATATCTTGAAAACACGTGATTGAAATTCAAGCATTTTCAAAGACTTCAAGCACCCGTACGAACCCTGTATTTGTCTTGCTATAGGCTAACCGGTAGAGCGGGAGTGGAACACACTTAACTGGGTTTTCAAATGGACATGTAAACTAGGATAAAGGCTCCCAGTTCTACCTTGATTATTGTCGTAGATCAACCTACTGGTACTGGGGTCTGGTCCTAAAGCAGGTGAGTTCTACTAGTGCAGCTTAATCTTAAAATAAAAGCTCAACTACACTTTTACTACAGGTTGCTTCTGTCAAAATAAACAAATCAGCAATGCCAATCTGTACTTTTCTATTCAGAAAAATGATGGGATATGTGCTCTTCTTTTGTGGTTACCTTGGCAACGCTGGTGCGTATGACGGTCCCGGTCACAGACAGAAAGTGTCCCACGTCGCTGGACCTAGGGATTGTGTGTCTGGTCAGCTCTGGACAAACGGGTAAACCTGGATACAAACAAGTCAGTAACCAACAGAAATGTACTTGTAGCTGCTAGGTGTGCAGCTGATAGTGACATTGTGATTACACACCCAGGTGTTTCGTGTAACAGGAGCCTATGGACACGCTGTTTGTATGCTCCATTGTAGGCTGATGTGACTGACTGTGATGATTAGCACCCTTGGCCAGTGGAGCGAGGTAATGTTAACTTTTTATGGATTAGAAATGTATATTATGGGATTTTAAATGTTGATTAATAGGGGTGTGCCATCTTAGGTACCTCACGTTTTGAGAAATATCTCCAAACTGCTATGGTTGGTGTCAAAACATGAACTTACTGTACTTTTTGAACATTTAGAAATCGATTTTGAATCGGCATGTTACATTGCAATGCATCGATTAAATGGTGAATCAGCACACCACTATTAATTAATGTTCGTATGTATATATATATATTTATGCAGTTTTCAAAGTGCAAACACAAATGATGCAAGATGATGCGGTGTATGAAGAAAAGAGTTAATGCACCCGTCGAGACCTCTCTGTCCTCTAGATGGGGCCAAGGGCAGCTCTAGTAATCAGTGACAGGAAAACACTAAATAAATAAAAGCTGCAGAGTAATAGTTAGCTGTTATTAGGACTAAACACTTCAACATGATTTAGAACACAAAAATGAACACACTGACTCATATTCCTGCAGTTTGAATCCCCAGTCAGGTAGTTAAACGGGTCAGAACCAAACACAGAGCTGCCTTCAGTTGTCTCTTTACCAATAGGGCTGCAGCTGTTGAATACCACTTAGTTTAATATTCTGTCAAACATTCTGTCAAATCAACCTGCCTGAAGGCTTCCTAACGAGCTGAATTTGTTCAAATTAAAAAACATGGAAACCATTTTGAGGCACACAACAAAGAGCCTAAACTAAGGATGGAAGTAGATGGATGTCTGACCTGTGATGCGAGTGTGAAAAGTCTTCATGTTCTGCTCTTTGGGTCTCTGTAGGCCTCCATGCTCAACATCTGTTAGATCTCCGGCTTTCCTCTGTAACACTTTATCAAATATATTCAAAACATCACTGGGATAGGCGTTGAAATAGTCCCCGACCTGAGAAACGAAGGGACAGACGGATGAGATCAGTGCAAATGAACATGAATCCACTGATGAACACCAGCATTACCTCCATGTTGGCTTCAAACAGAGTCATGGCATTAACCACAACAGAGTGATGAGTGTCTTCGTTTGTACGGAGGAGGTCTCCATGGTGATGCTCTGTCACAAAGGTCTCAAACACTCGGCCAATCAGGGCCTCCTGTTCTGGGCCAATCATGGTGCAGCTGAATCACAGGAGGAGAAAAGCATAGACATATCTATGGAGAAAAGCATAGACATATCTATGGAGAAAAGCACAAACGTGTCCTTTGGACGGACTGAAACCAGATTTACCTGACGTGTGCGCGTTGCAGCGACTCAGCGAGGGTTCTCACCGAGCAAAGTGTAGGCTGAAAGTGTTCGGTCGAGCGTCCTTACACACACACACACGCACACACACACACACAACACAAGAAACACAGACTTGTTGTTAGCTTAGCTGCTCCTCTTCGCCTTCTGCAGGGTAATGCTAGCACCTGCTTTGACTGTGTCAGCCTCTTCCTTCCCGGTTGAACAACCCGGGCCGCTCGAAAGTTTGCAGAAGCCCCGCCCCGTTACCGTAGACGCGTCGCTGTGCGTCAACAGCGACGCGTCTACAGGTCGGCCATATTGGAAAGGGAAACCCCAAAGACAGCTAGCTGTTTATGCTAACACTAGTGTAGTTTGGGTTTTTATTTGCCTTTACTTCTTTAACAATATGGTGCTACAGTTAATGTTTTTGTTAGCAGCTCTACTTAAAACATTGTGTGACCACTCTTAAACCACTGGAAAACCTATTACTACAAACATGGACAATAGGCTACCTTTTAACAGTTCCATTTATTCCTGTACCTTGTTTTGTTTTGTTGTCTATTTGTTGTGTACTGTTGTCCTTCCATTCCCCCCCCCCCTCTCTTTCCCTGTTTGTGTTGTATGTCTCTTTTCTCCCTGCCTGTCCACTCCGGACCATAAGGGAATGCAGTCTAACATGCCACAAAATAATAAAGGCTAGCAGGGCAGGGGGAACAAATTATTGCAACATCCTCCTGATATGATATGTTCCCCCCTGTAACTTGGCTGTAGAAAGAGCTAAAACCACCAAAATATCAGCAATATACCGGTATGGTCTTTATAGGACATATTTGTGTAGAAAAAATGAAGAAACTGAGACTTTAATTAGATCAAGCATAATAAATTGTGGAAGGTTCAGCCTGACAGAATTTGTTTTCTTCTCCAAACTCTTAAGAGTTAGCATCTTCTGAATTTCAGGGGTATTAAGTCATTATTAAAAGTGTTTGTGCACTAAAAATCAAGAATGTGGGATGGTATTTGATGTGGGATTATAGAATCTGATGGTTTGGAACCTGGCGGTAAAAGACATTGTGTTAATTGAAGAGAATCTAACAGAAACAGTTTAGTGTTAGTGATGTTAATATTTTGGAACGACTCAGCCAAAGCCATGCATTGAATCTGATCTGAGAAGAACCTGTGCGGGTAGTTGGAGGTCATGGTGATGAGAAGGAGATCTTCGTCACTAAACAAAAGCCTGAAGATACCAGAAGATACATATAAAAAGCTGGTCAGCAGTTAAAAAATTAATTTTAATGTTTTAACATCAATAAAGCTTTGAAAAATTAATATTGAAAATAGTATAATTAATTTTCTACATACCATTTTCTTTGTAATGTTTTCTCCTTTTACATTTTTTTATTGTGAGAGATTCCTGGCTTGTGTAATAGTATGACGCTAAAACGTTACAAAAAAGCATAATTTTAAGGTGTCAAAGTTGCGAAATGTTGCTTTAAATAGCTACTTCTTCGTAAAATGAAAATTAATTTAAATCTAAATTTCCCAGAGTTCTCAATAATTTTGGGCTTCTTTTAATTTAATTGTTATTTAATTACTTATCTGTTTGATTTCTATCTAGCTACAGAAATGTGTTTTACTACAATAAAGTAGTAGACAGCTGTTTTCTGGTGTGTTTTCTCCAGAAGACTGAACTTCATGGTGACGAGAAACAATAAGAGCCAACAGTGTTTTAAATGAGGTCTGGAAACAAACACAGAGCTGTTTATTTGCTGGGAATCTGACTTATTGTTGTTAAAGTTTTTCTGGATGAAGTTTACACAGATGCGAGAATCCTCTCATCAGGGATACGTTCAGCTTGAACGTTTGAACAAAAAAATATCATTCTTTGATGTCACCCACAAACTGAATGATAAAGTAACCACACTCATTTTTCATGTTTTCATCAAAGTAAACATCAAGTTAGCTGGAAACGAGGCGGAGATGATGGAAACGCTGTTTCTGGCCAGTGCACGCTCCCGATGCAGGGGATACAAATTCTATCGAGGGTAACTACACCGGTTCTTGCTTCTGGCTAGACCAGGGGTCAGCAACCCGCGGCTCTAGAGCCGCATGCGGCTCTTTGAGCGACCCCTAGTGGCTCCCTGGAGCTTCTTCACAAATGTATGAAAATGGATGGGGGATATATTTTTTGTTTTAATATCGTTTCTGTAGGAGGACAAACATTCTTAACGTTTTCCAATGCTGTAAAAATGTGCATAAAAATATTAAATTTGAACATTTCTGTCAACGAAAATTTGCGTCATAGCCTGCGACACGTTTCAGCGCCGCGCTCATATGGCGGTGCCGTGCCAGGCAGATGGATGTAAACAAACCAGCGGGTGTGTCAGGGCCGTGGATCCCAAAGGGAAAAAGAGAAAGATAGCTGATGAGAACAGAGGATTCAAGGAAGAATGGACCCAATTATTTGCTTTCATTGTCGACGCGGAAGGATTACCTGGAAAAACTTCAACTTTTCACCGCTGTCGCTCGGAGAAGGACCAATCAGCGGAGGTTTCACTGACTGACCAATGAGGGGACAGGATGCTTCACAGTACATCTCCGGGTAAACATGGAGGAAAAGTTAATACTTGCCGTGTCTGATGTCCCAGAGCAGGGGTCCCCAATCCTGGTCCTCAAGGGCCGGTATCCAGCAGGTTTTAGTTGTAACTCTGCTTCAACACACCTGATTTCAATTAGCAAGTGATTAGCAGGCTTCAGCAGAGCTTGATGAGCTGCTGCACAGGTGATTCAACCACTGAATCAAGTGTGTTTGAGCAGAGAAACCACAAAACCTGCTGGATAGTGGCCCTCCAGGACCAGGATTGGGGACCCCTGTCCCAGAGCTTTACAAGACTTCACTTAACTCTAGCAAAACCTTGTGAGACTTCATATCTACCGCTGTTTCAACTCTGAACTGCTTTAATAACCCAAAATTCCCTCCAATCTGACGACCAATCAAAACAACGGAAGACTCGCTATTCACCCTGCTGGAACAGAGGCGCCGCTGGCTTTTGCCGCTGCCGCATGTTTTGTTGCAACCTGAGAGATAAAAGCGGGGAAAACCGTTCACGGATGGTGATTACATGAAGGATTCATTCATCAAAATATCAGAGCACCTATTTCAGACTTCAAAAACAAAACCGAGATAATCCAGAAAATTAAAGACGTTCCTCTCTTCACAAAGACAAGGACCATTAAAACGACAGGCGACGTCACCAATCAGCAAATCAAAGACATTAATTCAGCTCCAGCGTCCTCAACTACCTGTGATGAGTCGTGTGATGTGATCGATATCAAACAGACAGCGCTGTTATGCAGGTATGTGAGCTGTGATGGGCTCAAGAAGAAATGATCAAATTAATACCACTGATTAATATTGTAATGGAAGTTAAACTTAAAGCACCAAATATCTACAGCAGAGTCACGTGGTGTGTCATTCTCTCCAGGATGCTGCAGGAAAATAAACATTTAATCATGAATGCTCATTATGTATTTGTAGCCTACTTAGTCATTTTGATAATAGGCTAATATAGCTAATATACACTTACAACCTGTGTTGCCTTCATATAAGGCTTATATAAGGCTTTTCATTTTTTTGCGGCTCCAGACAGATTTGTTTTTTGTTTTTTTGGTCCAATATGGCTCTTTGAACATTTTGGGTTGCAGACCCCTGGGCTAGACTGAAGGAGATGCTTGGTCCCGAATCAAAACAAAGGATGAAAACACAGACTTCCAGACAAGTAGATCAGATAAGCAAATCTGGAAGAAACTAAATGATTTACGAGGGAAGACAGCTACTAAAACAACTAATTTGAGGGTTAATGATAAGCTCTCTAACAACCCAGCCACAATTGCTAAAGGCTTTAGCCAGTATTTTGCTAAATCTCCTCAGCTTGACTCCTCAGTTCCTTTGGGTTCATACACTATGCCCCAACAATGCGCAAGTCTATTTTCCTTTTCTGAAATTTTCCCAGATGATGTGGCCAATATCATAAAGGCTCTTTCTTCAAGTAATGTTTCTGGTCCAGACGGTATTGAGTGTAAATTTATCAAAACTGCTTCTAATGTTCTTGCGTGCCCTTTGTCGATACTTTCTAATCTTTCATTTAACACATGTACAGTCCCTAAGACCTGGAAATGTACAAAGATTTTTCCTCTTCATAAAGGGAGTGATACATGTGAACTCAATAATTACAGGCCTATTGCAATAATTAACTCAATTGTAAAAAATTTTGAAAAACTGATATTTAATCAAATATCAGATTATCTTGATAATAATAATTTACTATCACAATGCCAGTCAGGATTTAGATTTCTTTTGACCACTTGAAGTTCCCTGCAGCTCTTCAAACCGCAAAGAGGTATGTTAAATATAGGTGATACAATGGTTGACTTCCACGCAAGTGGAAACTCTCCTTGATCTATGGCTTGATTGATAATTTTTGTAATGGGACTGATAAGTGGTGAGCTGATATTTTTAAACATTACTGTGTCCATTCCAAACACATTTTTAGCTTTGGATGGCTTCAGTTTTCTAATGATTGCATCTGTATGCATCTTATTTATTAATCCATGGGAGGCTACTCCTTTTTTTCCTGTGTTTTACCCGGCAAGTAAATTATTTAATAGTACTTTGCAGTTTATTTGAAAGTCTCTTGCTCCCCTCATTTAAATCTTTTCTGGATAACAAAGAATTCCAATCATAGTTGCCCACTGTGCTTTTAAATCGCTCCTGGTCTTTATTAGGTATTCTAGGCGCTTCCTGCTCTTTGATAGGAGAGACATTAAATCCCTTTGTAGCTAATTTTCTGGCCACAAGTACTAGATTGTGGTCAGAGAGACCCGTGATTATATTGAGAGATTTTGTAATTCTTTCTGGTCTGTTGCTGACTATTAGGTCAAACTGGGTTCTCGTTGTATGTGTTATATTTGTTGGGCCTTTTGTCAGCTGTGTGAGGTCAAAGCAATCCGTGGTTTACTTGAGATGTTTTCTAGCCATTTTATCTTCCCAATTAATGTTGAAGTCTCCCATTATTATTACCTCTTTATCTAAGTTAGTACTTACCAGCATGTTTTGAAATTTGTCATAGAAATCAGTATTTGAAGTATGTAGACGTTAAATTACAATGAGGCTAAAATACATTTTTGGTGATAAAGATATTTTAAGTCCAATACATTCTAAATCAATTAAATTTCAATTCAATTCAATTTTATTTGTAAAGCCCCTTCCTACCCCCAATCAAGGGGGCCCAAGGTGCTGAACATGGTGTAAAAACAACTAAAACACAATAAAACAACTATGCAATAAAATTCAAAAATAGAACATTCAAAGATAAAAGAGTTAAAAAACAATAAAACAACAATGATGATCAAAAAATTAAAACATGAGTAGAAAAACTAAGAAATAGATCTAAGATGAACCTTAAGCCTGGCTTTAAAAGTGGGCAGCAATGTGGATTGTCTTATTTCTAGTGGCACTTGGTTCCAAAGCTGAGGACCCAGAACTGAAAAGGGACGATCACCCCTGGACTTGCGCTTTGACCGAGGTACCACTAGGAGATCACTCTGACCCGAACAAAATCACAGTTTGCTAGTTCGATTTCCTCAGCCTGGATACAGCTTTTTATCTACACCTCCTTTAGATTTTAGTCAGTCCCTTCTATAGGTTTGATACCCTGGTGCCATATTAAGGGAATTGAGAAAAGAGAAATTAATTGGGAGAACTGTACATTTTAACCAGTTTATTGAATAATCTGAAACTTTTTAAAAAGAGTTTATTAGTTCGATTGCTTGGGAGAGAGAGGATTGTGAATGCTGGAGAAAAAGTAAGACATCATCTGTGTAAAGACTGATTTTATGTTCTATGTTCTTACACTTTATACCTTTAATAACTGTAGTTTGCCTGATTGCTGCTGCTAGTGGTTCAATAAAGATAGCAAACAGTGAGGGGGAGAGTGGGCATCCCTGCCCGGTCCCCCTCTGAAGACAGAAGCTGGCTGATGTTTGGTCGTTTGTCCTGACACGTGCTGTTGGTGAGCTGTATAATGCTTTTAGCCAGTTTATGAATGAGTTTCCAAAACCAAATTTCTGTAGGGTTGTAAATAGGAACTTCCAGTTGACTCTGTCAAAAGCCTTTTCTGCATCAAGAGATAATGTACTAGTTTCAATGTTTCTACTGTAAGAAAAGTCTATCAAATTAAATAATCTACGTGAATTTGTGGACGAGTGCCTCCCCTTTATGAAACCAGTTTGGTCGGGATGTATTATGAAAGGGGTACCTTCTCTAATCTTTTTGCGAGGGCTTTACGGATTATTTTGAGATCAACATTAATAAGGGATATGGGACGATAGCTGGTAGGAGATACAGGGTCTCTGCCTGGTTTTAACAGGAGACTAATGTTGGCTGAATTCATATTTGGCTGTATCCTGCCATTTTCTTCAGTTTCTCTCATCATTCTGAAGAATGTTGGAGCCAGAATGATCCAGAATTCTTTATAGACTCTACTGGGAACCCATCTGGACCTGGGGCCTTCTTATTGGGCATGGTTTTAAGGGCTTCCTGGAGCTCAGCTGATGTTAGTGGTGAGTCCAGGGCCAACACTTGGCTATCTGATCATTTAGGAAGTATTATTCTGTCAAGGAACTGATTGATCTCATTATCTGATGGGTTTATCTGTGGTGAGTACAAAGTTTGGTAAAAGTCTCTGAAAGTGTTGTTTATTCTTTCAGGATCATAGACTATATTACCAGTCGAGTCTTTAACAGCAGATATAGTAGTTTTTTCTGTCTTTATTTTTAACTGGTTAGCTAAGAATTTGCCTGATTTATTACCATGTTCAAAGTTTTCTATTCATGGTCTTTGTGCTAAAAATGTGATTTTTTTTTTGTCAATAATCTCATTAAGTTCTAGTTTAGCTTTACGTATTTTGTTCTGTATTTCTTCTTCTGATGAGGGCCCTAAAGGGTAACACTTTAATTTCTTCTAATTCCTGAATACGTTTGTTTTCAGTTATTTTCCTATGTGATGAGAAAGATTATTTTACCTCCCCTGCCTCCCAGACAACAGATGCTGATGTTCCAGGCAGGTCATTATATTCCAGATACAAAGCCCACTCTTTTTTAAAATATTCCACAAAACCTTCGTCTTTAAGCAGCGATGTGTTAAACCTCCAGTTTTTACTTGGTGATATTACCTTCTTATTTACCAGAGTTAAGGAAACAAGAGCATGATCGCTGACAACTATAGGGTGTATCTCAGTGTCTGAAATATCGGCCAACGAGCTGCTGACTAGAAAATAATCCAGATGGGAGTGAGAGTGATGGACGTGTGAGAAAAAAGTATACTCACTACGGTTGGGATGAAGAGATCGCCATGCATCACAAAGTCCATAATCACTCATGTACTGTTTAACTGTATTAGTGGACTGCCAATTGTGCTGAGTCCCAGCTGTACTGAGTCTGTCAATATACAACAAAGCCCAAAATTGAAATCCCCCCAAGGAGAAGTGGACAGTCCAAGTGTTCAGAGAGCACAGAAAAAAACTATGAAAGAATGAGGGGTCATCAATATTTGGACCATATATGCTGACAATACATACGAGACATGGATCACAGAAGAGAAGGAAATGAACTTTGACCTGGAGGGGTAGGAAGTTAACTTTGTTAACAGGAAGAACAAGGCTGGAGAGGTAGTGGCAATATATGTGGGCAAACCTTTAAAATACCATGTAACTGCAACCAACAACTTATTTGAATGTGCAACAATTGAAATATGTAAAGAAAAACAGAAAACCATTCTAGTCAGTAGTATCTATAGAGCAGGGGTTCTTAACCTGTTTAACCATGAGGCCCAACATTTCCAGGACAAAGTTACCCAGGGCCCATCAAATTATTATACTGTATTCATTATTATTAAATATTATTTAATCTCACAAGATTTGTATTACAAATCCAAATCTATTAGTTTCATAGTTTAAATAAATCACATGAAATAATATGCTCATCAGAAAGCAATTTATTTTTGCTGTGCGTTTGTAAACCTGCACATAAAACAATATACTGAACCAGTCATTGGAACAATCATCAAGCACTCAAGGCTCAAGTAAGGCTCTGCAACAAAATAATCACACTAAAAATATTCAAATATAATTCTCAAAAAATTAAAGTAAAGTAAATTGTGTTCAAATAAAACCACAGTAAATAAAATGAACATAAAGTGCACTTGAAAATATTGCCATTGCCTCTGTGGCAATTAAACTGTAGCATCAGAACAAGAAGAACAGCTATATTTTTATTTCTGAAAGCTCCTAATGAGACGCTTGAGCCTGCTTCTTTGACATAATCAGATCTAACCTGGGTTGAATGGGTGAAAGACTCATTCTCTCAGTCTGTTTCTGGCTTTGGTCTTAGTGGTGGTGACAATGGAAAATCCTGACTCACACAGGTATGTGGCTGTGAATGGAAGAAGCAACTTCAAAGCCCTCTGTGCAAGGCATGGGTACTCTTTTGAGACAGAAATCCAGAAAGGGTCCAGGTCCAGTTTGCCCCACTGCAGCTTTAAAGTGCCGTCACTTCCAGGAGCTGTGATTCCAGATGTGTAGGCAGTGCAATGTCATTTTTATTCGGGTCCACAGAAAATGGGTCAAGTATCCACATGTGTCCTTTTCTGGGCTCCTCAGGAAAATAGTCATCAAATTTTTCAGCCAGTTGTGAGAGATGCTGAATGACCAAGTCATTGATCTTTACCTGAGTGGATTTTTCTAAAACATCAGGGGCCTCATTTATCAAACGTTGGTAGAAACGTTCCTATATTCCCTCCTACGGATGAAATTTAGAATGTGTGTACGAACAGTCAATGTCCTGATTTATGAAACATGCGGTGGCCTCTCGTACGCATGTTCCTCCGCAATCGTCTGATGATAAATCCCACCTGTGCGCTTTCAGGAGCTCGTGCCAGTTTAACGTCATTTACATACAGAAACGCCCTCAATTAACCATATTTGGTCACAGTACGTCCTCAGATCGGGAGGGGATTCCCTGGGTTCTTCCCGGACAAAAAAGAAAAACTTTATTGACAGCGAGATAGAAGCACTGGACACTTGACAACGCGTGTATGATCGGGGAGCAGAGGAGGTTCTGGAGGTTGTTTTATGTGTAAAATAGAATCTGGACTGGAATCGGATCAGTGCTGCGCTCACGGAAGAGCCGTTCCCTCCGGAGTACTCTCTGCTCTGCTAGATCCTCCAATAATAATAATAAGAATAAGAAGAAGCGATATTTTATGTAGCGAATCTCAAGAAAAACCACGGGGCGCTTCACAAGGTCAAAATAATTAAATTAAATTAAAACATAATAGATAAATAAATTCAAAATGATGTAAAACATCATAAACATGGGAAGAGTAACATTGTGATTACAAAATAACACGAAATCAGCCGTTCTACAATGTCAGATAATAATAATGCATTTTATTTAAAAGCGCCTTTCTAAACACTCAAGGTCACTGTACAGGATAAAAACAAATCATCCAATAAAACACAAGAAGACCTAAGTACGACATAAAACAAGGAATCAAAACAAGCAAAAAATAAACAAGGCACTCTAAAATTTATAGTGGATAAGTGGTTTTGAAGAGGTGAGTTTTGAGCTGGGTTTTGAATTGAATAAGTGAGTTTATGTTCCTGATGTGAGGGGGAAGGGAGTTCCAGAGTTTGGGAGCAGTGAAACAGAAGGCTCTACTCCCCATGGTGCTAAGGCGGACGGAGGGCACAGAGAGATGAATGGAGGAGGATGACCTGAGGGAACGGGATGAGGTGACGACGTGGAGGAGATCTGTTAGGTAGGGAGGGGCGAGGTTGTGGATGGCCTTAAAGGTGGGTCACGGGTGTTTTAGCTCCAATAATAATAATCCACCAAAATATTTATTTATTGGGTAGAATAATTAGTGGATGAGGAACACGTGTGGATCACTGAGACCGTCAGTATTGCGGTTCCCTCGTTCTGCCACTAGATGCTGTTCCTACGCATGGTCAGAGCTGTACTTATATTTAGGAACGTTTTCACGCACAAGTACAAATTGGTAAATACCACACAATGCGTAAAATCATTCCCACGTACGAAATACGCACAGATCTGTACGTAAGTACGGTTGATAAATGAGGCCCCAGGAGTGGAAACATGTCCATCCTGTTTTCATGGGCCCTGTTTGTCCACAGGGCTAGTTTCTTCTTGAAAGCTTCAACTTTGTCAGCAATAAAAAATATGTTGCTACTTTTTCCTTGAAGTGAGATGTTCAGCTGGTTCAGAAGTGAAAAAATGTCACAGAGGTAGGCAAGTTTAGCTGTAGACGTTGTGTTGCCATAGTAATGTGCAAATGGAGACTGTTTCTCAGTGAGGAAAGAGAAGATCTCCTCTCTTAATTCATACAAATGGTTGAGGACCTGTCCCCTTGAGAGCCATCTCACCTCACTGTGGTAGAGCAGCTGGACATGTTCTGCTTCTAAGTCCTCACAAAGCCTGGAGAAACATCTGGAGTTCACAGCATTTTTCTTAATGAAATTTATGGTTTTTACACGTATGTCCATCACTTCATGCAACTCTGGTGACATCTTTTTTGCTGCAAGGCTTTCACGGTGAAGAAGGTCCATTTAGCTTCTGGAGCTCGATCAAGTATCTGCCTTATGACGCCGTGATGCCCACCAGTCATCGATGCTGCGCCGTCGCTGCACACTCCCACACAGTTCTGCCGGTCAAGGCCGTTCTCCGTGAAGTAATTATCCATACAGCGGAAACATTCCTCAGCTGTAGCTCGTGTTGGTTAGCCTGGCACGCCATCCTATATATGTGTATATATACTCTGCAAAGCAAGAATTTGGTCTAGTTCACTAGGCTACGTGTTGGTAGCTCTCAGCAAAACAGTATGTCCTCATGGAAGCTGCTGTCCCAGCGATAACGAACCAAAACCAGTAGTAGTGAATCATTGGTGACATCCGTGGACTCGTCAAGTTGTAAAGAGAAATGCGGGCTGGTTTTCATCCGCTCAACAAGCTGGTTCTGTATGTCTGAGGCCATTTCCATGATGCGGTGACTCACGGTGTCGTTAGAGAGCGGGACGGAGAGCAGCTTCTTTGCAGCAGCTTCTCCGATCATCTCACGGCACGTCCACAGCAGCTGGGAGAATTAACTCCTCCACAATAGTAAACACTTTCTTGCTCTGCGCAACATGTCTAGCTACAAGGTAGCTGGCTTTTAAAGCACATTTAGAATTTCCAGTCAGTGACACGATTGAATCTGTAGTCCATTTTCTTTTCATTTGAAAAATTCGACCGGTTTCCCCACGAGCGTTGGATGTTTGGTTTCAAGATGCCGTTTTAGTTTGGACGGCTTCAGTGCTTCATTTGACAATTTTAGTCCACACTCCACACACTGGGCTCTCGGCTCTGCCTCGCTCCCTCCATTCATAAATCCATACTTAATGAAGTCAGGGCTGTACTTGCACACACATTTTGCCTTCTGTGGATATCTGCCACCACTGTCGTCTGTCTTTCTTTTCAAAAACTTCTCCATAATGTTCACATGCTAGCGGCCAAGAGCGGCTGGCTGAAGCCACGCACACCGCCGGAGATTTGAGTGTCTTCCTTTGGCTGTTGTTGTTAAGCTTGTTAAACAACTGAGTAGTGCATTACCACCCCCATGCGGTCAGATTGTGTATTGTAACCTATGTGGTCCTGCGACCCTCAGGGTGCAAGGTAAATGCAAAATTTAAATTATTTTGTGGCCCACAAGGTGGCGCTCACGGCCCATTGTTGGGCTGGGGCCCATTGGTTAAGAAGCACCAGGCGTTGATGTGCAGGAATTCAACGAGTGGATAGAAGGGATGGATTCAAGAATCAAACAAAAAGTAATTTTCATTTGCAGTGATTTTAATATCGACATGTTCAATCCAAATAAACATAAACTTACAGATGAACCAAGCAGAATTACATCTCATTGTGCCGCCTTAATAGACAATATTTTTACTAATGATCTGGAAAACAATACAAGCGGACTGTTAATTAATGATATCAGTGACCACCTACCAGTTTTTACCATTTATGACAGAAATTATAAGAAAAATCATTCAGAGAGCAGTCGGAAAATCAAGTGAAGAAAACATAAACACATTTAAGAACAGCCTGCAGAACTGGGATGATGTGTACAAAGAAAAGGACATACAGTGGGTTCAGAAAATATTCAGACCCCCGTCAATTTTTCACTCTTATTGCAGTCGATATTGCAGCCATTTGCTAAAATCAATTAAATAAATTTTTTCCTCATTAATGTACACACAGCACCCCATACTGACAGAAAAACACAGAATTTTAGAAATGTATGCAGATTTATTAAAAAAGACAAACTAAAAAAATCACCTGGTCCTAAGTATTCAGACCCTTTGCTGTGACGCTCATGTATTTAACTCAGTTGCTTTCCCTTTCTTCTGATCATCCTTGAGATGGTCCTACACCTTTATTGGAGTCCAGCTGTGTTTTGGCACAGAATTGTGGCAAGGCACAGATCTGGCCAAGGTTACAAAACATCTCTGCTGCACTTAAGGTTCCTAAGAGCTCAGTGGCCTCCATAATCCTTAAATGGAAGACATTTTTTGCCAAGATGGCACGACACGGGTTGCAGCCTGTCAGAGCAGCTCTCACTTCTTCACTCTCTTTTTTATTCTTTGCTTGTCATGTGCTGCGTGTTTTTAACCGCACAATCCACAGGAGTACTTTTGTGTCGTTACACATGTTAAGTGTCCCACAAGAAATTTCAATACAATTGATCTGCTGTATGCTAATGTCAAAAACGCATACACTTCCTCCCCCCTGCCGCCGCTTGGCCGCTCAGACCACAATCTCATCTACCTGCAGCCTGAATACACACCCAGGGTGATTAGGGAGCCTCCTCAGAAAAAAACTGTGAAAGTGTGGAATGAGGAATCAACAGAAATTCTGAGGGACTGTTTCCAAACCACAGACTGGGAACCACTCTGCAGCGCCCATGGTGATGACCTTGACAGCCTGACCCACTGTGTGACTGATTATGTAAACTTCTGTGTAGAAAACACCGTCCCAACTCGAAGAGTGAGGTGTTTCTCAAACAATAAACCTTGGCTGACCACAGAGCTGAAATCCCTGCTGAATGAGAAAAAGAAAGCTTTCATGTCTGGAAATAAGGAGCAGCAAAAACGTGTGCAGAAAGAACTTAAACACAAAATAAGACAAAACTGGAGAATCAGCTGGGGCAGAACAATGCTCGTGGTGCCTGGAGAGGCCTCAGGAACATCACAGGTCACAGGGGGAGGAGTGGTGTCAGTGGGTCTGCTGACGGGGACCAGAACCGGGCCAATGAGCTTAACCTGTTTTTTAACAGATTCGACTCCACTCCCCCCACTGCTGCAACAGGCACCACCAACACCACCCCACCCCCCAACCACCTCCAGTCAGCCAGCCAACCCCCCACCTCTCAACTTCACACCATTCATCAGCCCCCACCCCCTCCACCAACTCTCATCAGCAACAACCCCCCCTCAGTTACATCGGACCAGGTGAGGAGAGAACTGAGGCGGCTCAAGAGCAGAAAATCAGCAGGTCCTGATGGAATCAGCCCCAGACTGCTCAAAGACTGTGCTGACCAGCTGTGTGAAGTGGTCACACACATGTTCAACCTGAGCCTTCGACTGGAGCAGGTCCCCATCCTGTGGAAGACCTCCTGTGTGGTTCCAGTCCCCAAAACATCACATCCCAGGGAACCAGACCACTACAGACCTGTCGCCTTGACCTCCCACCTGATGAAGACTATGGAGAGACTCATCCTCACCCATCTGTGTTCAGTGGTGACCCCAGAAATAGACCCACTTCAATTTGCATATAAACCAAACATGGGGGTGGAAGATGCCCTCATCTACCTGCAGCACCTGGCTCTGAATCACCTCGAGATGCAAAAAAGCACTGTGAGGATCATGTTCTTCGAATTCTCCAGTGCCTTCAACACCATCCAGCCATGCCTACTGCTGCAGAAGATGAGGGATGCAGGAGTGGACGAACATCTGAGTGCATGGATTATCAACTACCTCACCAACAGGCCACAGTACGTGAGGCTGCACAACTGTACGTCTGAGGTGGTTGTGTGCAGTACTGGAGCTCCGCAGGGTACAGTGCTCTCACCCTTTCTCTTCACCTTCTACACCTCGGACTTCACCTACAACACCAGCAGCTGTCACCTCCAGAAGTTCTCTGATGACTCGGCCATCGTCGGCTGTGTGTCTGAGGGGAACGACCAGGAGTACAGGTCAGTCATCATGGACTTTGTGGACTGGTGTGAGTGTAACCACCTTCGCTTGAACACCAGTAAAACAAAGGAAATGGTGATTGACTTCCAGAGAAACACTCCTCCTCACTCACCAGTAAACATCCAGGGAGCAGACATTGAGGTGGTAGACACCTTTAAGTACCTGGGTGTTCACCTCAACAGTAAACTGAACTGGTCCCACAACACAGATGCTCTGTATAAGAAGGGCCAAAGCCGCCTCCATCTCATGAGGAGGCTGAGGTCCTTCGGAGTTAACTCCCAGCTGCTAAAATCCTTTTATCACTCTGTTGTTGGCTCTGTTATTCATTCTGCTGTGGTCTGCTGGGGTGTAGGCAGCTCTGACCGAGACAGGAAGAGACTGAACAAGCTAGCTACCAAAGCTAGCTCGGTTCTGGGCGGCCCGCTGGATTCTGTTGGGGATACCAGTAAATGGAGGATGCTGGGTCAAGATGACCTCCATCTTAAGGAACCCCTCCCACCCAATGCACTCCACTGTGGAGATCATGGACAGCTCCTCCAGAGGTAGACTGAGACATCCCAGATGTAAAACTGAGCGCTATCGTAGATCCTTCATCCCCTCTGCTGTAAGAGTGTAGAACTCCTCAGTTTAAGCTGTGCTGGTATCATCCTGGTACACAATAACACCAATGCAATATTCATGTATATGTGTATATACATGTATCCTTGTTTTTTTTATATCTTCTTCTAATTACCTTTTGAGTGATGGTGCTGCTGTGACAAGTGAATTTCCCCACTGTGGGATAAATAAAGTCTATTCTATTCTATTCTTGTCAAGGTTTGGGGGTTGGTGTAGGACCCAAATGCAGGTAATCCAGGAGACAACCAGGTATGGTTCAAAATGTTTTATTATCGCCGTGGTCTATGGCAGGAGCAGGTGCAGGAAAGCAGGCAGGCAGGCAGGCAGGCAGGCAGGCAGGCCATCAGGGGCGACCGGGATAAGTAACACAGACAGACACAGATAAACACAAGGAACCGACAATGAACACTGGAAAGGGCTTGGTTTAAATACACTGAGGTAGTGATGAGGAAACAGGGAGCAGGTGTGTTGATTACTGAACTGTTGCAGGTGTGACTGGTTAACGGGGCACTGGGGGAAAAACACTGAAAGAACTGAACTATGGAATTGGGAGGCAGAACACAAACAGGACGAAACCAAATATGACAGCTAAAGACACAAATAACCTAACTAAATAACACACAACAACTAAAAACTAAATGTCTGGAATAATATACTAGATGACTAAAAGTAAAACCTGACATAGGAAACAGAACACAATAGAGAACATAACTACAAAGCTTGAAGGGCTGGGAGAATGAACTAAACCATGAACAGGGAATGACTAAGGATAAAACATTAATCAAATGGGAAATATATGAAAAGGGGAAAATGATGAAGGACTGGAGCAAAGGAGTGGCTAAAAGGTGACTACATGGGACAGGTAACATCTGAGAGAACACAGGGGTCTGATGAAAAGAGAAATAAAGTAAAAACCTAAATGATAATAGAGGGGACCGGAGACAAGGATGATGGGATATGGAATGGACTGGGGAGACGAGGACACAGGACATGACAATTCTATTCTATTCTATTCTATTTGGGACGACCAGAACCCTTCCTAGAGCAGCCGTCCGGCCAAACTGAGCTACTGGGGGAGAAGAGCCTTGGTGAGAGAGGTAAAGAACAACCCAAAGATCACTGTGGCTGAGCTCCAGAGATGCAGTCAGGAGATGGAGAAAGTTCTAGAAAGTCAACCATCACTGCAGCAATCCACCTGTCAGGGCTTTATGGCAGAGTGGTCCGTCAGAAGCCTCTCCTCAGTGTAAGACACATAAAAGCCCACATTGCTTAAAAACACCAGATGGTGAGAAATAAGTTTCTCTGGTCTGATGAGACCAAGATTGAACTTTTTGGCCTTAATTCTAAGCGGCATGTGTGGAGAAAACCAGGCACTGCTCATCACTTGTCCAATCCAGTCCCCACAGTGAAGCATGGCGGTGGCAGCATCATGCTGTGGGGGTGTTGTTCAGCTGCAGGGACAGGACGACTGGTTGCAGTTGATGAATGCGGCCAAGTACAGGGATGTCCTGGACAAGAACCTTCTCCAGAGGGCTCAGGACCTCAGACTGGGCTGAAGGTTTACCTTCCAACATGACAATGACCCTAAGCACACAGCTAAAATAACCAAGGAGTGGCTTCACAGCAACTCTGTGACTGTTCTTGAACGGCCCAGCCAGAGCCTGACTTAAACCCAACTGAGCATCTCTGGAGAGACCTAAACATGGCCGTCCACCAACGTTCCCCATCCAACCTGACCTGGAGAGGACCTGCAAGGAGGAATATCAGAGGATCCCCAGATCCAGGTGTAAAACACTTGTTGCATCTTTACCTAGAAGACTCATGGCTGTATTAGCTCTAAAGTGCTTCTACTAAATACTGAGCAAAGGGTCTGAATACTTAGGACCAGGTGATATTTCAGTTTGTCTTCTTTAATAAATCTGCATACATTTCTAAAATTCTGTGTTTTTCTGCCAATACGGGGTGGTGTGTGCACGTTAATGAGGAAAAAATGGATTTAATTGATTTTAGCAACCGACTGCAATATAAGAGAGTGAAAAACTGACGGGGGTCTGAATACTTTCCATACCCACGTGTGTGTGTGTGTGTGTGTGTGTGTGTGTGTGTGTGTGTGTGTGTGTGTGTGTGTGTGTGTGTGTGTGTGTGTGTGTGTGGATGCATTTGTCTGAATGAAAGCTGATGGATGGATAGTACACATACATAATGGGAGAATGAAACACACTCCTCTCCAACAAAATGTAGTTTTATTATTACACAGCGTTTTAAACCAAACTGTTAACTTAATCCTTCTCTGTAACAAATCTGGGTCTCGTCCCAGCTATTAGCCACAATCAGGCCAACTGGTGTTGTGTTAATGTCTTAGATATTGTTGCTGTTTCATTTTAAGCCTGGTACCATTAACCCAGTAACAATAAGTACATTCAGTACTCTGCTGCTTTTGGTTTAGGATAAAAAAAAAAGTTAAAATTAGATTGTGACTCATAAAATGGTTATTATTTGTAATTGTTTACCCATGTGTAATTCTAATTTGACCAAAAACAGAACCAGCCTCAAGAGTTAACTACAGGAGCACTGAGTCTCTGTTCAGCATGATATGGAGGAATGATAAAACACAGGCATATGGTAGGATGTATAACCCCGGTGACGTATGTGCTTTTAGCCTGTGACTCCACCACTCAGCCACAGTTCATACTGTAGTCCGCTGGATTATCAGCCTGTTACATAATTTCCTACACACTCCTAACTGAATCAAACTGGGACACAGGGATGCCTGTGTGTCTCTGATTATGGATCATAATTTTGTTAATCCAACATCCGCGTATCTGCTGTGTGTGAGTCTGTGGGTGTAACAGAATAAATGAGGAGGACTCAGGGACGTTTACCTGAGGGAGTCAGGCTCACTGGAGCTTATTTTGTGTGAAACTGTTCCAGTGATCTGCAGCTGTTTTCTTCACCTGGGTGTGTGTGGGTGACGCACTCTGCTCTCACGGTGGGGGGGAGAAACGTGCTCTGGGTTTTACTGACTCCGCTGGGCTCACAGAGCAAATCTGAGCCATCTGACGCGGGGGGGATTTAACTGCTGCCCCTCGTCTACCAGATTAAAGACTGACATTAATGTATACATTCACACTATGTTGGGAACGTGTGGTCCGTGTCCACTGTGTGCGGACAGTGCTGGGGCTCCTCTGGACATCTGAGACCTCTGAGACGGGCTGTGATTTTGGACACCATGCGGACTGATGTGGTCCTGCTCAGCGTGATGCTCTGGAATGTTGGAGTTTCCAGCCAGAAGCAGTCCAGAGGACAAGCGCTACGTCCGTACAGACACATCAGGTCAGTCCATGACAGAAAGACTTCACCAGTTTATCTGTAAGGACCTGTAGAACCTGTATCTGTTTAGAAAACAAGAGCCTCTCAGTATTATTTTACATATTTATCAACACAACCTTTGTCTAATTTATGATGGATCTGGAACATAAAGATCTCTTGATCTTAACACCACTTTGTGGGGGTGCAGACTAAAAAGTAACGCTACATTTATCCATATTTAGATTAAATTATTTGTGTTAACAGTAAACAGAGGCATCAAATCTAAATGTGTACATTTAAATCTGAATGACTAATGATATAGACACTGTTGAGCTAAAACCATGTCCCCGTCTTCATCACTTTCACGTTGACAATGTCAAAGAAAAGTGTGTGTGTGTGTGTGTGTGTGTGTGTGTGTGTGTGTGTGTGTAGATACCAGAGTTTTTGTCTGACAGTGACAATCGCCCGAGTGTCACAAAGCCCTGATCTGATCCATGCATTGACCTGTTGTGTTTTATGGGGCATTTTTTAATTACTGAGGTTACGGGGAAGAAAATCGAGGAAACCACGGTTATTTAACCTAATTAAAATTACTACATCAACTGTCAAACATGGAGGAGGAAGTGTGATGGTCTGGGGCTGTTTTGCTGGATCCAGGGTTGGTGACTTGTACAGAGTGAGAGGCACCCTGAACCAAAACGGCTACCACAGCATTCTCCAGCGCCATGCACTACCCTCTGGTATGAGCCTAGTTGGTCAGGGGTTCATCCTACAGCAAGATAATGACCCAAAACATAAGTCCAAGCTATGCCAGAACTACCTCAGGAAAAAAGAACAAGATGGTCAGCTTGAAAACATGGAGTGGCCAGCACAGTCTCCAGACTTCAACCTCATGGAGCTGGTTTGGGATGAACTGGACAGAAGAGTGAAAGCAAAGCAACCTACAAGTGCCACACATTTATGGGAACGTCTGCAACAGAGATGGGAAGAACTTTCTGAAGAATATTTGATTTCTATTGTAGAAAGAATGCCACGAGTGTGTTCAGCTGTTATATCTGCCAAGGGTGGCTACGTTGATGAGTCAAAAGTTTAGAATACATTTTGGTCTAGAAATTGATTCCATGATTTCTTTTTTAGCTCCAGTTGCTTATTTGTACTATGCTTTCATTTCAGAGAGCAATGTGACATTAAACTGCATCATTTCCAAAATTGGGGCGTTCTAAAACTTTTGACCGGTAGTGTAGTTATAAATATAGTGTGGAGATAAAAAACATGGAAACAATAAATAAATCAATCTTTATCTATAAACCTCCTCCAATAACACGTTTCAGACCAGAACCATCGGACCATCTGGTTGTCGGTCTCAACGAACCGTCGCACTTCCCTGGGTCCTCCACTCATTCCACACTCACGTATTTATCAACAGAACACCACTGGTGTGAGAGGTTCTCCGCTCAATAATATCAGAGAAGGAGAAACAGCCGGCTGCTACCACTTCAACTTTAGGACAAACTACCAGAGTCCCAGAAAGAAAAACACCATCTGAAGTCACGGACAACAAAAGACGTTTGGATCTAGAAAACAGCGACTGGTGTTTAATGCTATCTTGTTTCCTTTGGCAATGTGGGTGCTCGGTGCCGGCAGAGAGGGAAGATACCCAAGAGAAGGGATAAGTGTTCAAAACCTAGCTCGTTCTGTATATTCACTATAACAGCTTTAATTATTTAACTAGGAAACTTTATCCAGAGTTCACATTTTAGGGGGAATGCAGAAACTAGTTGACATGAGCGGGTGGCTGAGATGAGCTGTTCAACGCTGATTAAAATTTATGAGAGGATGGATAAAAATAACCTAAGCTGTTTCTATAACATTCAGACTCTCAAACACATTTAGATTGAATTGACAGTTCAGCAACATGAAGAAAGCATGATGAGCAGCGCTGCTATAGATGCAGAAGAGTGCTGCAACAGGAGCCTGGAGGTCCAAACAGGAAGTCAGTGGAAAACAAACAGGAAGTCAGTGGAAAACAAACAGGAAGTCAGTGGAAAGCAAACAGGAAGTCAGTGGAAAGCAAACAGGAAGTCAGTGGAAAACAAACAGGAAGTCAGTGGAAAACAAACAGGAAGTCAGTGGAAAGCAAACAGGAAGTCAGTGGAAAGCAAACAGGAAGTCAGTGGAAAGCAAAGTGATGAAGTGGGAATCGTTGATATGTGTCATGTGTTGCCTGTGTGTTATGCCCCCGTTCTGCCATTAGCAGACTGCTGTGAATTTATCCCTGGAGGGGAGGGGGGGGGTATTCAGATGGCCTGAGGTGGACCATAAGCTCTGTTCTGCTTCTTTCATTTTGAGCCATTCTGTCTGACTGTGGACTCACTTTAGCTCTGAAAACAGATGTGTATGCTCGGATTAGGGTTAGGTTACCAGCGGTGATGTTGTCTAGGTGGGATTTGTGTTGGATGCATTTAGGCTCTTTACCTTAGGAATTAGATGTTCTCAATATTAAATGAGTCTAGGTGCGTTTGTGATGCTGACAGCTACTGTAAAGCAGTACCTGCACAAATGTAAACACTCACCAAAACACAGAAGACTAATTTGGCCAGTAAAAGCTTTGAAGTGGATGAAAGGCTCTTCTAAATCAGGATGACTCTACTCAGTCAGCTCAGTAGAACAGCCGTACCAGCCTCACTTTGGTGGGGACTCTGCTGCTGCATCTCTTGTAAAAAAAAAAAAAAACATCACAGTGGACCGGGTAAAACAATCGATCAATTGAAAAACACTGCAAACAAAAATGACAGGTTTCATCACAAACATCTGCATTATCTTCCTCTTTTCCAGACCAGAAAGCAACAACAACAAAACCAGTTTAATGTGTCTGTGCTGTCTGCACTGGTTTTCTTACAGTGGTTTATAGTTTTAGTCCTACACATTTATCAGATTAGCTTTTCAAGCCTTTTGGGTCTTAAAGAAAATGTTTCTAAAGGGGTCAACTTTTTATTCTTCACCTGTAGTAACACCCTTGAAGACAATAGAAAGCATTCATCTAAAAATAACCTCACAATTGACCCGTTTAGTTTGGCTTTTAGTGAAACTGAGTTTGTGTTTGGTCAAAAACTCCATCAGGTCTAATGTTGTCTGGTAGTTATTGTGGTCATTTTCTATTTGAAATTAATTAACAGTTGAATTTACTATAGTTACTCATTTGAATTAAATGTTTATTACTTTATTTTAATGTTGTTATTAGTGTTAATTTTGTTCAGGTCTGGACTCTGTGGTGGCCAATCCATGTGTGAAAATGATGTCTCATGCTCTCTGAACCACTCTTTCACTATTTGAGCCCCATGAATCCTGGCATTGTCATCTTGGAATATGGCCGTGCCATCAGGGAAGATGGAATAACCTGGTCATTCAGTAGATTCAGGTAGTCAGCTGACCTCATTCTTGGAGCACATCCTGTTGCTGAACCTAGACCTGACCACCTGCAGCAACCCCAGATCATAGCCCCGCCCCCACAGGCTTGTACAGTAGGCACTAGGCATGATGGGTGCATCACTTCATCTGCCTCTCTTCTTACCCTGATGCACCCATCACTCTGGAACAGGGTCCAGCCTCACAGATAGCGCGAGGAGCTCAGACATCTGAGAGACCCAGAATGGAACTGCTGCTCCACGTCAAGAGGAGCCATCTGAAAAGATTTGGGCATTTAATCAGAATACCTCTAGACACTTCCTAAGAGAGGTGTTTCAGGCATGTTGTTCCAGCAGGCGGTCCCTGGGTCGACATGTTGGACAGAATATGTCCTTATGCTGACGTGGGATCACCTTGAGGTTCTACCAGTGGAGCTGGTAGAGGTTCCTGGGGAAGGGCCAGTTTGTGTCTCTCTGCTGGGACTGCTACCCCGGTGACCTGGACCCAGATAAGCACAGAACAACAGATGGAGAGACAGGTTGGTTGGTTGAGAGAGAACAATACAGAAATTAAATACAAAAGTGAAACAATGATTTGGTCAAAAATACAAAAAAAACTGACCAGATTACTGAAACTAACATCTACTTCTGGTGTTTCTGATTAATATTATTGTGTTTCCTCAGTTTGCTCAGTCCTTGCAAATTAAAATAACTGATTATTATTATTATTATTATTATTATTATTATTATTATTATTATTATTATTATTACTGATACCAAACATGAACTACTGGCTGTCCCTACAGTACATTATAAATCAAGAGGAGCCTGGGTCTTCTCGCTACTGACACCAAAGTTATTACACTTTATCCCAATATCTGTTAGACAGGCCACATGGATGGATGGATGGATGGTTGGATGGATGGATGGATGGATGGATGGATGGATGGATGGATGGATGGATGGATGGATGGATGGATGGATGGATGGATGGATGGATGGATGGATGGATGGATGGATGGATGCCTACATAAACATTAAAGTGTCATCATGATAAATGATGATGCTGGTCACTCCAATCCTACACAACAGATGTGTAATGAATGATTCAGTAGACCCAGGCATTTGTTGACCATGACTTTTTACCATCTGTTCACTCTTGTTCCTGGAGCTCATTGAGGGTGACTTGATCCACGTGACAGAAGAGTACTTTGAGTTTTTGTTGTCAGTATTTATCCCAGCATGCACTTTACAAACACCACTTTTAGTTTCACAGAGCAGTTCAGATGAATGAATAATTAGGTTGCACCATTTAGACACATTAATAACTCCTTTGTTGTACTTTACTTTCTTTCAGACTGAAACGAGAGATGTCTCCAGCTGAAGAATCCGATCACCAGATTAGCAGGTATTATTGTGTTTTCTATTTCTATTAGAAAGATAACTGGAACAATCTCACGGTGGAGATTAAGGAAGCATGAGTGGACCTAGAGGCAGAAGGTCAATATCCTAATCATTCCACTGTTTCCCGTACATACAGAGGCGGATGGCCTACTTTCCTGTCTCTCACTAAGCCCAATATAATCCTTTCTTAGCCTTCAGAATTAGGAAGTTCATAAGATTATTTACCCGTAAATAACGACTTCAACAAGATGAAAGAAAGCTTTGGATGGAAGCAGAATACAGGACAAACAGGTACCATTGTTAGTGTGGAGGACTGCAACTACATCAGAGTTAATACCTACATTTGTTTGCATGTAATCAATGACTGAAAAAACAAAACAATTATTGGTCACGTTTTTCTCTTCCTAACAAAATGTCGTCATAAAAATCTTGCAGGAAATGATTAAAGTGACTTTTTTCTTCACATAGATTTAGTCAATTAATTGAAGGTGAAGTCAAAATTATAATTGCATGTAAATGTAACAATCTAAATGTTTAACGGCTTTCAACTGCAACTGTAATTATCCTACGTATGCTGCCTTATCTATGTATTCATGTGGATTTGATTCCTGGTGTTTGGATAGTTTTTACAGTTCGATTCCATTCTAAACACGTATCTTATATTATTATTATATGTGTGTTAAACTATGGATGTCATTTTCTTAATATTTGAGTTTATAAACAACATCCCTTAAATAATCATTCCACACAGAGAGATGAAACGGGGCCTGGTTTGTAACAGCGTGGGGTTGAAGATGTGTGTGCGTGTGTGCATGCATGCATGCGTGCGTGCGTGCGTGCTTGCGTGCGTGCGTGTGTGTGTGTGTGCGTGCGTGCGTGTGTGTGGCTGAGTTTAAGGGTCCTGGTTGTCCTGCCCTGAAGGACAAGAGGCTCCTGTGACATCTCCACTTGTTCTCTTTCAGCACTGTGATCAAAAGAAGTCCAGATATAACCAAAGCACGGGGCACAAAGTCTGAGCAGATACTGAGGATCGATGACCACGACTTTACAATGAGACCCGGATTTGGAGGTAAGGTAGATTATTTCATGGAGCTGAACACCTGTCTGGTGTTTGTTACGGGGTGGGGGAGTGGCTTCATTAAGACTATGATGACGTTTCTACTGTAGTATTAAAATTTGCTGATAACTCTGTGTTTTGTGTTTCTGTGTGGCAAACTCAACTCAACTTTCATTTATATAGCGCCTTACAGGCAAAAAGCATGCCACCAAGGCGCTTCACGGATCAATAAAACATAAAAACATAAAAACATAGGGTCAGATAAAAAAGAATAAAAAAACATTGAATCAGATACAAAAGCTAAAAACACAACGAAATCCTTTAAGTAAGAACAATAAAACTAATTAGAGGGATTAAAAGACAGATCATAAAAGTAGGTTTTCAGCCTTGCCTTAAAAACCGCCACAGAGGTAGAGGCCCTTATGCTGAGAGGAAGCTCGTTCCAGAGCTTAGGACCTGCCACGGCAAAGGCCCTATCACCACGCGTCTTTAGGCGCGATCTTGGGACCGAGAGCAGCATACGGTGCTCCGAGCGGAGTGACCGGGCAGGGGTGTGTGGCTGAAGCAACGACGCCAAGTAAGGAGGCGTCAGACCATTCAACGTTTTAAAAACCAATAAAAGGATCTTAAAATGAATCCTTACAGCCAGTGAAGGGCTGCCAGGACAGGGGTAATGTGATCGTACTTACGCTTACCCTCTAAAAATCTGGCAGCAGCATTCTGCACCATTTGCAACCTGGCTATTGAACCCTTGCTCACACCAAAGAAAACGGAGTTACAGTAGTCCAATCTCACCGTAATAAAAGCTTAGACTACCGTCTCAAGGTCATGCCATGATAGGAAAGGTTTAACCTTCGACAGCCGACGAAGGTGCAAAAAGGAAGAGGAGACCACTCCATTAATGTGGGTGTCGAAACAAAGGGCACTGTCTAGTTTAACACTCAGATTAGTCACTGAAGCACTCAGCTGCCCATTGAATGACCCACAGTCAATTACAGAGGAATCCGTATGTCCGCTAGGAACAAACAATACAGCCTCTGTCCTCTGATAATTTAGGCACAGAAAAGTTACGTCCATTCGTCTTGATCTCAGTCAAACATTTCATAAGATTAAAAATTGAGAGATCTCCTGACTTGCCCAGAGGCAGATACAACTGGCAGTCGTCAGCATAAAGGTGGAAGTGAACTCCAAAATTACGACAGATATCACCCAGGGGCAGGATGTAAATAGAAAACAACAAAGGCCCTAATATTGAGCCCTGTGGTACCCCCCAGGGTAAGTCAGAGTATTCTGAGGAAAAAACTCCCATCCTTATACAAATCTTCCTATTGGCCAGATACTGATCACCTCATGCTACTTTTAGGTCAGGTGAAGATCGCAATTGTTACATGTATGCCCCAACCCCCGCAGGCTGTGACACGCACACCCACTAGAACAGGGGTCACCAACCTGGTGCTTGCGGGCACCAAGGTTCCCGCACAATTTTTTTCTGCTGCTATTTTTTTAAATCACACTTTATGTGATTAAAACATGGCAGCAGAGATGGCTTATAGATTTGTGAGAACTACAGAAGAAGAGAGCTAATGAGTTATGAAATGAAGCTCTGGGAAATAGTGGTGAAAGCTAGGCTTAGGTCAGAAGTGAGCATTTATGAGCAACAGAACGGTTTGATGCCAAGAAAGACTTCTAGATGCTACTTTTGCTTTAAGGATGCTGATGGAAAAAACCAAAGAAGGTCAGGATGTGCATCTTTGTACATTTAGATAAAGCTGAGAGAGGAACTGTGGTGCATGAGGAGGTCTGGAGAGCAGAGAAGTATGTTAGAGTGGTGCAGAACATGTATGAGAGCTGTGAGACAGCAGTGAGGTGTGCTGCAGGAGTGACAGAAGAGTTCAAGGCGGAGGTGGGAGTGCATCAAGGATCGGTTCTAGGCCCCTTCTTTTTTGCTTTTGTGATGGACAGACAGACTGATAGATGATGTTAGACATGAGTCTCCATGGACGATGTTTGCAGATGACATGGTGATCTGCAGTGAGAGCAGGGTGCAGCTAGAGGAGAAGCTAGAGAGGTGGAGACGTGTACTGGAGAAGAGAGGAATGAAGACAGGGACACAAGTGGAACGGTGATGTTACAGGAAGTAGAAGTAAAGAAGGTAGAGGACTTTAAGGACTTAAAGTCTACGGTCCAAAAGCTACAGAGAAGAAGCGTGTGGAACGGGTGGAGAAAAGTGTCAGGTGTGATAAAAGGGTTTCAGGTGTGGAAGACAGTAGTGAGAGCAGCCATGTTGTCTGGTTTAGAGACAGTGTCCACGAGGAGAAGACAGGAGGCAGAACTGGAGGTTCTCTTTGGGAGTGACGAGGATGGATAAGATCAGGAATGAGTCCATCAGAGGGACAGCTCATGTTAGATGTCAGAGAGGACAGAAGGAGGTTTGGACATGTCCAGAGGAGAGACAATGATGATGTAGGTCAGTGTTCCCCAACCCTGGTCCTCAGGGCCCACTGTCCTGCATGTTTTCCATGTCTCTGCTTCAACACACCTGATCTGCATTGCCTCCTCAGGAGGACTTCAAGTGCTGCAGATGCCTGTTAATCACTCATTCATTTGAGTCAGGTGTGTGACAGCAGGGAAACACTATTGTTTGAAAGTGCAACATGGAAAACATGCAGGAGAGTGAGCCCTGAGGACCAGGGTTGGGGAACACTGGTGTAGGTAGAAGGATGCTGAGGTTGGAGCCACCAGGCAGGAGGCTGAGAGGAAAACCAAACAGGAGATTTATGGAGGTGGTGGAAGAGGACATGAAGTTAGTTGGCGTGAGGGTGGAGGAGACAGGACTACATGGAGGCAGATGATTGGCTGTGGAGACTCCTGAAGGGACACGCCCAAAGAGAAAACTGATGTTTTTATCACACTTGCACTGATATAGAATTAGAAATTATATTGTTGAAAAAGCCTTAAAATATGTTAAAGATGAAGTCGAGTTAAGTTCTGGGTCAAAGGTCGGTATTGTGTGCATGACAACACTTGGTGCATCACCCTGGTAACCCTTCATACGGCTCAGTAATGGTGAAGTAGCTCTCAGCTTCATAAAGGCTGGGGACCCCTGCTCTAGATCCATACTTGGGAAAGCCGCCCACGGTGATCTGAGCTGAGCCGTGTTCAGTAAGAACAAGGGTCAGTCGTAAACTGAATGAAAACACACTGTATGAAATATTATTCATAAACATGGACAGTTCGTTCATGGTCATCAGCTGGTGTTCATAGACTTGTTTAAACAGGGAGGTGATTTTAGGACATGTCTCCCTACACTGTGATCCTCACAGAAAGTCACATGCATTCATTTTAACAGCTTTAGCTGACTGATGGTCTGTTGTCTGCAGGTTTGTTCTGTAAAAGTCAGAAATAAGAGCAGGGTGTAAGTACGCGCACCGCACCTGACCCCC
>SSNS01000392.1:109515-189852 GCA_006937985.1 Aphyosemion australe
CCCCCCCCCCCCCCCCCCCCCCCCCCCCCCCCCCCCGCTCGGAGCCTCCCCAACGGAGAGTAAAACAGATTCCACAACACATGCAGGAACTGATTTGTGAACACAGAAAAAGTCCAAACATGGATTTTATTTCATGGAGCAGTGCAAATGTTCCATGGAAGAGAAATTAAGATTTTTCTTACTTTTTGTTTCATTTATATTGTTTGTTTGGTAGAGTGACGTATAAACAGCCCTGTTGAACATGGTCATGTTAAAAGATGCCTCATCTTTGTTTCCCTGAGCTGCCCTGCACCACTGTTTGATTTTATTTAAATAAAATGTTTTTTCTGAACATAACTTCCTTTGTTTCTTATATGAGAAATGGAAAGAATCATTTGTTCGCAGCCAGAGGCCACATGATCTATTTTCGCTTATTTTTAAAATAATAATAAATATCCAATAAAACCGTTAAATATCCATTCTTTTTTCATTAATATTTATCCCACACAAGCTGACCAGAGTTCCCCAGTAACATATAAACAACACAATTAAACGATTTCACTTGAATTAACATTCCTGCTGCCGCCCGAGCGCACATTGTGCTCCGCGTGAACTGGTCACCTGTGCGCAAATGTCATGAGAGGAGCGCTGAAGAGAAGCGCTGACAGAGGGATTCAGAGGTCTGTCTGGACATCCTGTCAAGTTCTGAAATTAAAAATACAAGAACTTTCTGTCTTTTATTTGTGTCTGACGCTCCGCTGCTGCGGTCCATCACCCGTGCTTCTGCGACTTTACCTCACTGGCGCAGCAGCGAGCGCAGCGCACTCTGCTATGTTTCACAGATCTCTTTGATCTGCGCTCATGGTGAAAAATGAAGCCAGGCAGCCGTTTTTCTGGAGGATTGAGAGGAGATGCAGCTAAAATAAAGACAGGACAGGAAAATGGTTGCATAAAAAAATAAAACAAAGTGCTTGAGAAGGAAAATGCAGGTAGATTCATCCACTACACGTGTGTAACTTTATAAAGCAATAACTTATAAGCATGTAATATTTATTTATTTGATACAATTCCAGTCACCTTCAAAACTCAGTCCCACACCCAGGGCCGTTTCTAGGCGTTTTGGGGGCCAATTCAAAGTAGCCCCCCCCCCCCCGCGCTCGCACATTACCCCGCGGGGGGGGGGGGGGGGGGGGGTCGCGAAAAAATCTATGTACCCTAGGGGGGGCTTCACCAAAAGTAATTGAGAACCACTGGTCTAAAAGAAGCGTGCAGATGCCAGTTCTTACCAGTAGGTGGCAGAAGTGTTTAGTTGGGATTAAAACTTGGCAAAAAATTGTTAAACCACAATGATTTTTATTATAATAGAATCATTATAGATGACCAAAACGCTTTAGGCTTGTTTACAACAAGAATTAAGGGAATATTTTATTAACGTTTATGTAATACTCTAAAACACTGAAATTCACTGTGGCGACCCCTGAAGGGTAAAACCGACAGAACAATAGAAGACACGTAGAGACCAACTAATTACATTGAACCTTCTACTGAATTCATCCGTCCCATGAAGACAACCTGGACAGCCAGCTCTTCTATACAGACCTGAGCTTCACTGGTCACATCAAGGCTATAACTAGATCAGCGTTTCATCATCTTCATCAGATAGCATGACTCAGAGGTCTCATGTCCAGACCAGACCTAGAGAAACTCATGTGTTCATCTCCAGCAGGCTGGACTACTGCAGTGGTCTTCTGGCTGGTCTTCCCAAAAGAGCTGTGAAGCAACTGCAGCTTGTTCAGAATGCTGCTGCTAGAGTCGTAACCAGAACCAAGAGAACCGAGCACATCACTCCTGTTCTTAAATCTCTATACTGGTTACCAGTAAACTACAGAATCCATTTCAAAGTACTTCTACTAGTCTATAAATCACTCAATGGCATGGGGCCAAAATACATGTTGGGTCTCCTTCCAGTATCTCCACCCAGCAGGGCTCTGAGATCCTTAGGAAGCAGTCCGCTGGTAGAACCGGGTCAGAACCAAACAGGGTGAAGCTGCTTTTAGCTACTATGCTGCACACAGATGGAATCAGCTTCCTCATGACCTCAATGTGCCCCAGCTCTAGTAACTTTCATGTGTTCATCAGCCTATGAATGAATGTTTCTGATGCTGCACCTTCTGCACTGTAACTGCTCACCCTTTAACTTTGTCCTTTTCTTTTGAATTTATAAATCTAAATTGAATCTGTATGTATTTTAATTGTGCTGTCATGTTGATTTTAGTGTTCGTGCCATTCTTGCTAAATGGAAAGCACATTGAATTGCCTCTGTGTATGAAATGTGCTACATAAATAAAGCTGCCTTGCCTATATAAGCAGAGGAGAGCTGCTACGGGAGCCCAGAAGGCCAAACAGGAAGTCAGTGTGAATAGAAGTGTGTGTAAAAGGTGTTGATGATTAGAAAAATAACCATGTGGAAAAATATATAAACGGGATCATTACTGTAAACAACGAGGCGTGTTATGTTGTCTGTGTTGACTTTTTAAAATTCCATTGCAATAAACTGAGAGCTGGGTTATAGATCTATAGTTATAACTATAGCTACAGTTCAATTCAACCGTCAGAGCCTGAGGTGCACATTCACTAAAGATAGCGAGGCTGTCCTTCCTGACACCCGGCCTGCTGCCGTCCCTGAGCAGGTTTTAGGTTTAAGCAGAGTGACATCATACATCAATGTAATCCCTCTGATCTCTCCTCAGAAAATTCTAGAGGTTTCAGAAAGTTTAATCCTAAAAACAGAAGCAGCAAATGTGATGATTAATATTTGTGTCGTTCTCCAAACTTTTGGCTGTAAACAAGACGTTCACTGCTTTGTCACAGCAGCTGTTTCTTGTCACCCAGGCCCTGCCGTCCCAGTGGGAGTGGACGTTCAGGTCGAAAGCCTAGATGCTATTTCAGAGGTTGATATGGTATGTATTAGAGAGCATTAGACATACATGTAGTTGATGGTTGAGACGTGGTAAAACCAGTTTTCTTTCATCCTTTCAGGATTTTACCATGACTCTGTATCTGAGACACTACTGGAAGGATGAGCGTTTGTCCTTTAAGAGCAACACTAACCAGAGCATGACCTTCGATGGCCGTCTAGTGAAGAAGATATGGGTTCCTGACATGTTTTTTGTCCACTCCAAGAAGTCTTTCACACATGATACAACCACTGACAATGTCATGCTGCGAGTTTACCCTGATGGCAAAGTCCTCTACAGCCTGAGGTATGTCTGCGTCGGTTTTGATAACAGACCACTTCCTGATGGAAACTACTGTTGTTGAACACAGAGTTGTTCTTGGCTCTTTGTCTGCAGAGTAACGGTGACGGCCATGTGCAACATGGACCTGAGTCGATTTCCCCTTGATACTCAGACATGCTCGTTGGAGATCGAGAGCTGTAAGTGATAAAAGTGGTTAAACCAGTTTATATTGTCACGTATCAAATAAAACTGTCAGTTAATTAAATCTGAGCTTAAGAAAAGTGGTTTAAACTAGCTGCTGTAAGTCAGAAAGGTCCAGACCTTTGGGTTTGACTAACTTTCACATTGACTGAATTCAAATTGAGACACAATAAAGACATTCTGACTGATGGGAGATGAAAAATTGATTGAATAGACTATTTGCTGGCAGTGGTGTCTTGGAGAGGGTGCTGGAGAGCATTCCTGGTGACTCCCTCGCTCTGCTGGGGGACTTGGCTTCGATGGTGGGGGAGGATGCCGGTCAGACATATTGTGAGGGTCTGCTGGGAACGTCTGACATACATAAATGGGGCAGTTCCACTGGATTGGCAGATCGTGGTCGTTTATTTAAAAAGGGTGTGTTCAAACTACAGGGGAGCCTCCCTGGTAAGGTCTATTCAGGGTCTCTGGAGAGGAGGGTCCGTCGGAGAGTCGAACCTCGGATTCAGGAGGAGTAATGTGGTTTTCGTCCTGGAACACTGGACCAGCTCTATACCCTTAGGGGGGGTCCTGGAGGGTACGTGCGAGTTCGCCCAACCAATCTACATGTGTTTTGTGGATTTGGAAAAGGCGTTCGACTGCATGCCTCGGGGGGCCCTGTGGGGGGTACTTCAGGAGTATGGGGTACCAGGCCCCTTGATACGAGCTGTTAGGTCCCTGTATGAATAGTGACAGCTTGGTCCACATTGTCGGCAGTAAGTTGGGCTCATTCCTGGTGAGAGTTGGACTTCCAAGGCTGCCCTTTGTCAACGATTGAAGAGGCTCAGGCATCTGGTTAGGATGCCTCCTGGACGCCTCCCTGGTGAGGTTTTCTGGGCACGTCGAACCAGGAGGAGACCCAAAGGAAGACCCAGGACACGCTGGAGGGATTATGTCTCTCATCTGGCCAGGAAACGCCTTGGGATTCCCCCGGAGGAGCTGGCCCAAGTGGTTGAGGAGAGGGAGGTCTGGGCCTCCCTGCTTAGGCTGCTGCCCCCACCACCCAACCCCGGCTAAGCGGAGGAAAATGGATGGATGGATGGATGGATGGATGGATGGTGTCATCTGCCCCGTGACCCGGCCGTGAATAACACATGTTGCAAACCAACTGTGGAGTGAATCCATATCCATCACTAAGTTGCCTCTAAGCTGTCACCAACGGCTGTGGCTCAGTGAGATTCTGACTGTAGGGTCCTCTGTTCACCACAGATCCTTATGTGTGACTTAAGGAGGCGTTCATAAAGTTGACCTCTGAGGACACTGATAATTATTTTAACTCTGTTGGACAAAAAGGAGTGGAGTCAGTATTTGTCCTTCCCACAGTCAGAGCACCTGACCACTGCTGATAACCATCCTTATATTATCTACATTAACTATATTACCAGAAATGTCTGAAGATAACTGAAGGGTGCCTGCGCTGCTAAAACCCAAAATTCCAATACCAACTTTGTAATAATCTAAAATAAGGAAAACTGTCTTTGTTTTGATGCAGCATAAGTAATGTACGAAAAATCAAGATGGACAGAAATGTGAAAGCTCGTGGCTTTTATATGGGTCACCATGGTAACCAGGTGATAGAAGCTGAGTGAAAGCTAGAAGCTGTGAAAATGAAATGTTGAACTGATTGACTGAAGGCTCTGATGATTTTTGCTGTGTCTCTTTAATCTTCGGGGTGTTTCGTGGCATTTCTCGTTGACCTTAAAGATGGGTGTCTTTGTTATTCTCATGTTGTCCTTCTTGTTCCTCAGATGCATACACAGATGAAGACCTGATGCTTTACTGGAAGGAAGGAAACAGGTCGTTAAACACAGATGAGAGAATTTCTCTCTCCCAGTTCCTCATCCAGGAGTTCCATACCACCACCAAGCTGGCCTTCTACAGCAGCACAGGTACTGACAGGATGGTGAGTTACGTCTCAGCTCCAGTCTGAGGATCACGAAGCTTCACTCTCACTTTCATCTCCTCTCCAGGCTGGTACAACCGTTTGTACATCAACTTCACTCTGAGGCGTCACATCTTCTTCTTCCTGCTGCAGACCTACTTCCCCGCCACGCTGATGGTCATGCTGTCCTGGGTGTCCTTCTGGATCGACCGCAGGGCGGTCCCTGCCAGGGTGCCTCTCGGTTAGAAGACACTGGTTTTATCCTGTTTGTTAAAACGTCTGAGCTTGTTTAGAGGTCACTCAGGTCAGAAGAGAAACAAAAAGAACCGAAATGTGCTTGATTCAAGCAGCAGAGGACGTACTAACTCGCAGCAGTAAGGCTGTTTGGCTAACCCTAACCCTAGCATAGGCAGCAGTTAATGTAATGTAAAATGCTACTGAAATCTGATCTACATATTTAATTTAGAATTGTAATGCATAAATGTGGTAGCAAGCAACTTGAAATTGTCCAACTAAGTAAAGTCATTTTCTCATATGATCCAAAGTGCTGAAATTAAGTGGCATCAACAAAGCCCCATTTTCTAGCAGAGGGCACAGACACTAATCCCAGCGTCTGCATTGAAACAGGTGCATCTACTGTGATGCTTGTTTAGTTGGGATTTATTATGTTGTTTAGTCCTGGGATTGATTCTGGTTTAAGCGACTGTCTTGTGTGTTGGTTTCAGTTAAACCAGTTTAGCTCACGGTTCAAATGAAGATGAAAGTACCACTGGTGGGACATCATCCGACTCTTTAGACAATCAGATCCTCAATCAGATCTTTTTCAAGATATTACTCAGAGTTTAAATCGTGCCCCCTTAGTGCTCTTGCTACTGTGGCCTAATGGTATGAGTGTCTCCTTCGGGACTGGGAGAACTGGGTTCAAATCCCAGCTAGGTCATGGGAAATATTCAGTTGGTTTTCTTTCTTTTTTTAAAATTGCACCAAAGTGTTTTTTTTATTATTATTTAAATTAACTTACTATTTCAATTAAATCTAAATGAAATTTGACTTTAATTTAACCATAAATCTTACTTTGAACAAAACTAATATAATTGTGTGTTACCAGTTGAAGATATTTTTTCAAGTAGTTTCAGTGTACTTATTACTACATTACTACATAAGCTACATGATTGGCCTAGCACATCTAACTCTATTCATGGAAGTTTAACTTTTCATTCACTTGTGTTTAGAAAAGCAGAACATTTGATTCTTTTATCATTGGAACGTCGTGCCTCTGGTCTCTGAAACTTTTTCCACATTATTACATCAGATAAATCCTGGAGCTTCTGTTTCCTAACAGCACTCACACGTCCCGTAGAAGCATCACAACAGCTCATCTTTACAATCTCTCGTGGGTTTTCTGCTTTTGCTCATCAGCTTGTTTTAAGCTCAGCTGCTGGATTTCTTCTGCAGTGTTGAGCTTTTGAGCAGCAAGCGCCCTTTGGTGGCTGGATTATATTTAGCATCAGTTGAGGTTTTTACAGCCTATTTGCTGTTTTGAGACCCACACAAACAGTTAACCAGAGGTGTCAAAAGGGTTTCAAAAGCCTGAAGTATCAAGTCAAGCTTTTTACTTGAGTCAAAGTAAAAAAGTACTGGTTTCAGTACTACTTTAAGTGTAAAAGTAAGAGTAATGTACAGTAATGCAATTAAGGAGAAAAGCTTAAGTGGCACCACACCTCTCCTAAAAATCCATTATGGTCATAATGACTATCATGTTATGTAAAAATGGTAACGTGGACAAATATGTTGACACACTAGTATAGCTGTTTTCATATATGCCTGCTGAAAATTAGTGCTTTTTAGTGCCGTGTAAATAAAATAATAATTGTTATGCAATCAAACTCACCCTGTCTGCATGGTACAGTTGATCAGGACAAGGGTTTTGTCTTTTTTAACAATGACAAGATGAAATTAAGGCTATAAACTAAATTTGTTCAAGGGTTGGAGTTTTTTCCAGCAGACACCATGAGGGCCAGATGTTCTTCTAAAATAAAGTTGAAGTATTATTGTATCTTAATTTATAAAATGGCTTTGTTTTCCATCGAAACTGTGTGATTGGCCCAACCAAAACTATCGCGAGCTGTGATTGGACAGCCACAGCCGTGGATCCGGCTGCGAGGGCTCCAATGAAGCGTGCCTAGACCAAACTTTGCGAGGCAAGAATTTGGTCACTAGGCTACAAAGTCCCCCAACTGGAGGATGTTAGGGCCCAAAGGGTTGGGGGGCCGGGTGGAAAAGTCGGGTGAGTCGGATGTGGCCCGCGAGCCGGCAGTTGAGGTTCACTACCCTAGTGGTTGGTTTCACTAGGAACCTTAAATCCTGCCCCACCCACAGAAATAAATGGGACATTTTTCTGACTAAATCTATTTTTCAGGTGTTGACTCCTGTTGATTCACATACTTCTGATCTTGCTGCAGAGTGTTCAGATACTTACAAATACTGTGTAGCTTTAATGAATGATGCTTACAGAAACCATGGTGGTGTGTAAGTGAGTATGCAGCATCATCAGACACACATTTATGTCTGCAGACTTTAGTTCTAACACAACATGGCATCAATGTTGTTGCTTCATTTTTACTGCAGGTTAGTGAATAAAGAACTTCTGCCTCCTTGGGCAGGCCCGGCCCTTGTTGGTACCGTCTATAGGGTAGGTGTTTGGCTTTTCTTGGTCTTACCTAACTTAAGCTTTCTGTGTGTGTCAGGTATAACTACGGTGTTAACCATGTCCACCATCATCACTGGAGTCAACGCCTCCATGCCCAGGGTCTCCTACATCAAAGCTGTGGACATTTACCTGTGGGCCAGTTTTGTCTTTGTCTTCCTGTCGGTCATAGAATACGCCGCTGTCAACTACCTGTCAACTCTGCAGGAACGCAAGGAGAGAAAACTACGAGAGAAGGTCAGGACCACCATGCTAGTTGACTCTAGGTCAGTTAGGCTTGTATCACCCGTGCTAGTGCTAGTTTCCACATAGCTTGCTGCTTTTTATTGAATCTTCTCTCTGGCACAAGGGTCTGAGAAGTTTCCTAGACCTGGACCCAACATGTTGATGTTAGTTAGTTCTGATTTTACCCTTCTGGCTCGATGCTCCATCATGCACAGTTCATTACCAAACCTTTTAGAGTATGTTTTTATACCTTCACCATAGATACCATGGCTGTTCTGAGTCTAAACTGAGTGAGTCCACTCCCTCTGCTGAGAATACCCCCCTCCACACACACACACACACACACACACACACACACACACACACACATACACAAATGCCTGCTGATGGACACAGGACTGATGGGAGCACTCACCTGTTCTTCTCCAGATGACCCTTTTTGGGGTATCTTCTGAGCGAGGGGGCTGTCCTCCAGCCCAGTTCTGGGATAACACTAGTTTTTAGAGCTGGAATCAGAGTTCTTGACAATGAAAACCGAAGGAACTGGTTCTGGTTGAGCACTGGCACCAGTGTGGTGAAACCTTCAGCCTCCTTCCCACCCAGATGATTACTTGGACCATCAGTGTTATAACTTGGATCTGGTTTCAAAATATGCTGTGCTCCTCCTCCCTGCAGTTGGCTTGTACCTGTGGCATGGCTTATCCCGGCATGATGTCAGCCAGCTACAGTGAGGTAGACGCCAACACCACCGGGAACTATGGGATGCCAGAAGGAAATGGAGTAAGAAGGGAGAGGATGCTGATCGAGCTCGCGATGGAGACTGACCAGGTGACGGGCCGTGTGGACTCCAGAACCTACAGCAACGTCTGGATCGACACACATGCTATTGACAAGTACTCCCGGGTCATCTTCCCTGCATCTTACATCCTCTTCAACATCATCTACTGGTCTATCTATTCTTAAAGCAGAGTTATGTCTGAAGGTGTCTGGCTGATGGGTAACGAGTCAAACATCTGCCTCCAACAGATGCTCTCATTGTAAAGCTGACTGGTGCTTTCAGTTTCAAGCTTCTATGTCAGCAAATGAAAAACAAAAAGGTTAGTGTTCAAAAGCTTTGTAGACAAATGTGATTTCAGCAGAAAATCCTGTCCCAGTATCAGAGCCTGGTGGAACTCCTAAAGGACCTGAAGACTAGAGAGATGCAGCGAAGGAACCACACCCATCATATCAACCACCATTTCAGCCAGGAGACGTTACAACGACCAAGATGATTAAAAAATGGAATGTTACAAATGACACGGCCCTCTGTGCAGCCATGAAGGTTCTTCTTTATGAAACGCCAGACTCAGAAATCTTAAAAAGGGAAGAAAGTGTGTCCAGAACAGCTGACTGTAGTCAGTAGTTATGTATGGGCTCAAATCTGAATGTTTCTGGTTGTTAGCTAACCAAATGCTAACCTTTGTTTTCAAGTGATGCCACTAGTCATGTGACTTGTTTGAACTCGACTTTATTAAACTGATCTGTAACAAACTCTAAACAGTAAACACAACTATAGAATCAGGAGGAATTAAAACACAGCACCACTGAGAGGACTAGAAATAACTCAGCAGTATATATGTGTGTCAATAAATCAATTCAAGACAATAATTCTATCACTTTTATATATGTACACACACACACGGTACATACGTATATGTGGTGTGTGTGTTTGTGTGAGTATATATTAAAGGTGGGACAGTAAAAAAATGTATTAATCAGAGGCTTGGTGGTTAATAATCTCGATTAATCGCATTTTAATCGTTCAAGAAAATTTGCCCTGAAAGTAATTTTTTTATTTAAAATAATGAGGCAGAAAATCAAATAATAGACATGGACATTATTATTGTAAACTGAAGCTCTTTTAATAGTGTGTGTGTGTGTGCGCGCGCGTGTGTGTGTGTGTGTGTGTGTGTGTGTGTGTGTGTGTGTGTGTGTGTGTGTGTGTGTGTGTGTGTGTGTGTGTGCGCGTGTGTACATATGTGGTGCGTGCATGACGTGTGTGTGTGTTAATGATTACCTCTCTTTAATATCCCTAACTGTGCTGTTACTTTGTGAGTTTTGTCCCACCTCATGAAGCGTCTCAGATCATCCGTGTTCTGTTTTTCATACATGTACCAGGTGTGTTCTAGTTGTGTTGTACAGTCATTGTGTGTGTTTGACACACTGACTCCTTTTAGTCACACGGTGAAAAATACACTCATCTTTTGGTAAATTTCTACTTTTAAATAAACAGTTTCTGCTGTTTCTTTTTTCATATAATGAAATCTTTTATTTTGAAAGTCTTATGACCATTTGATGATTTCTACTTTTATAGACTGGGATTTTCACTGTACTGAAGACAGCACTATCAGCATCAGCTTCACTTTTGTACTTCATATCTCCACCTAACTTTACTGTCAACAATAAATGATGAACCTGAACACGCTATGGGATGTCCTTTTCTGTCCTGTTTGTGAAAGAAAGTCATTTATCAGCTTGATTGGGGGCCAGTTTTAAACTCACAGGATATTTGTTGCCCTAACCCCAAGGAAAGGGATGGTGGAGGACAAATTTAGCTTTCGTGTATGGAGCCATCACTGAGAGAGAAGCCTGGGAAAGTTTTTTGATGGCACACTGAGACACCAAAGCAGTCCAGTCCACATGCACGGTTAAAGGCAGGGTACGCAAGTTGGAATTGTTAAAATAACTTTAAAAATGCTTAAATGTGATCATCTGACCCTGTTCTATGAGAAAAAGTAAGTCATCTTTCATATTTTATTTTTCTCCTAAGTCCCTCCCCTGGCTTTACAGCTAAACTAATCATTTCTGCAAGCCTACCACGTTGACCAATAGCGCTGCATTTCCGATGTTCTCTCTCTTGACTCGGCTTTCCCTGCATGTGCACGTTAGGAGTCGTGGCTTTTGGCTCATTCAGGAAGGCTGGGGATAGAGTAACAGCCTTTCGAATTTTAAAATCTCCCCCTCCTTGCTCTGATAACATCAACTTACGGACCCTGCCTTTAAGTCAGTGCTCCCAGGAAGCTTTGAGGCATGGATCTACCCAGGCTGCTGCTCTTGCCACTGCTATTTTACAAAGTCCCAAAACCTAGAAGGATTTAGGAGACACTACAGCTGATTCCTCTACAGGTTGCTTGGCCTGCCAAAGCGTCTCAGCAGCACTGTCCTCTAGGGACATGCCAACAGGCTCCTGCTCACCTTTTCAAGCCTGTTAGAAGAGTTTAGGTCTCTAGAGCCAGAGTGCTGCTTTACAGAGACTCAGCAGGTACCAAGTCTCCTCGGTGTCATGGGAGCAGTAGAGCAAGTCCAGGCTGAGGCACAGTGTCATGGTGGGCTCTGTGGCAGCAGGAGGAGCAGGGCTGGGATCTTCCAGAAGACCACGCTTTATCAAACCTCAAAGAAAAAGTATGACAGCACCTGATTCAGGGAGAGATCTGGGCTGAGGCCATAGTATAGTGGCCATGCGTCAGCAAGGAGACTGGATGATATGGGATTAAGCGCCATCATGTGGACAGAGATCTGGTGCAGCAGAAACTCCTGAAAGTATGCTCTAGATTAAACTAAATATCAGGAAGCTGCACCTCTTAAAACAGCAAACCTGGGCTAGAGGACCATGTAAACCTTTTTATGTGCCCTAAACAGGACCTTCATGCAGCACCACCATGAAGAAGAAAAGATGTTTTATAGCGCCTCACACGGCACTTCACAAGCACAATAAAAATAAAAAAAGATTTTTAAAAATGGGGAAAAAAATAAGAATAAAAATGAAAAAGTAAACACAGGAACCCGAGAAATACAGAATTGACAAAATGATGTGCATGGTTTGAGTCGGAACAGTCAGAGATGAGGCTGAAGGAGAGATGTAACCATGACTTTATCCAGAGAGACAGGAAGTCACCGTCTCCATCAGAGTGGGTGGAGACTGTAGGTGAAGCAGGTGCACTATTGTGCCACATTTCTATCACTGCTAAACCTCACATTGCACACACATTACAGCCACTGCAGCTACAGCCACTACAACTGCAGCTACAGCCACTACAGCAGCAGCTACAGCCACTGCAGCTACAGCCGCAGCTACAGCCACTCCAGCTGCAGGCAGCCACTACAGCTGCAGCCACTCCAGCTACAGCCACTACAGCTGCAGCCACTACAGCTGCAGCCACTCCAGCTACAGCCACTGCTGCTGCAGCCACTACAGCTGCAGCCACTACAGCTACAGCCACTACAGCTGCAGCCACTGCATCTGCAGCCACTACAGCTACAGCCACTACATCTGCAGCCACTACAGCTACAGCCACTACAGCTGCAGCCACTCCAGCTACAGCCACTGCAGCCACTACAGCTACAGCCACTACAGCTGCAGCCACTCCAGCTACAGCCACTGCTGCTGCAGCCACTCCAGCTACAGCCACTACAGCTGCAGCCACTCCAGCTACAGCCACTACAGCTGCAGCCACTACAGCTGCAGCCACTCCAGCTACAGCCACTCCAGCTGCAGCCACTACAGCTGCAGCCACTCCAGCTACAGCCACTACAGCTGCAGCCACTCCAGCTACAGCCACTGCAGCCACTCCAGCTACAGCCACTACAGCTGCAGCCACTACAGCTGCAGCCACTACAGCTGCAGCCACTCCAGCTGCAGCCACTCCAGCTACAGCCACTCCAGCTACAGCCACTACAGCAGCAGCTACAGCCACTGCAGCTACAGCCACTCCAGCTGCAGGCAGCCACTCCAGCTACAGCCACTACAGCTGCAGCCACTACAGCTGCAGCCACTCCAGCTACAGCCACTGCTGCTGCAGCCACTACAGCTGCAGCCACTACAGCTGCAGCCACTACAGCTGCAGCCACTCCAGCTGCAGCCACTCCAGCTACAGCCACTCCAGCTGCAGCCACTACAGCTGCAGCCACTACAGCTACAGCCACTACAGCTGCAGCCACTCCAGCTGCAGCCACTCCAGCTACAACCACTACAGCTGCAGCCTTGCTGATTCACCGATACACTTCAGAGATAGAAGCCAAAGAAAAATGTTTTTGCCAGCAAAGCTAAAAAGACGTTTCTTGCCTTTGATGTTTTGCCTTGAAAAGTTTGTTCTATCCAGACTTTTTCCTACATCTCAGCAGTAATACAAACCAGTCACTTCCATACCAGGCTGTAATGAGACCAATGAGATACCAGTAACAGCCTCTAAGTTAAAAAACAAAACACAGCTTATTTTTCTCAATTCTTTATTTAAATTAGCACATTTTGGTCAAAAACAAATGAAAATGTGGATAATTCTGAGCAGAGGTGGAAAGAGTACTAAAATATTCTACTCAAGTAAAACTATAATTACTTTAATGAATTTGTACTCAAGTACAGGTAAAATTACCTGTCTCAAAATCTACTCAAGTAAAAGTAAAAAGTAGCTCATTTCAAATGTACTCCGAGTAAAAATTACTTAGTTACTTTATTGACTGTATGAGGACGGCCTCTTCTGAATAATTAAAAAAAGACAATAGGGTATATAAATCTCGAAGCTGTTTTTAATGAAAAGAACAAATATGCACATTAAAGTACAAAGGCAGTTAAACTGCAAACCAGCAAATCAAATTAAGTTATGGTCACAGTCATAAGTCCTGACAGACATCACTTCATTCCCTTTCACGAGCTCTGATCTTAGATGATCCATCCAGTCATCCAAGTGGAGTCCGTCAGTGTTTCTTATTTTTTCCTTCATCCCTCATAACACAAATTCTCCCGTAAATGCGATGCACTGCATGACTCACCTTTAGCGTCTGCAGCTCTTCCGTGGTTTAATCCAGTATAGACATAAACACATAGACACCATTATGGTGCGTTCACACCGGCCTTGACGTATGCGTCAAACAACGCATACTTCATGCCTAGATGATCCATCCAGTCATCCAAGTGGAGTCCGTCAGTGTTTCTTATTTTTTCCTTCATCCCTCATAACACAAATTCTCCCGTAAATGCGATGCACTGCATGACTCACCTTTAGCGTCTGCAGCTCTTCCGTGGTTTAATCCAGTATAGACATAAACACATAGACACCATTATGGTGCGTTCACACCGGCCTTGACGTATGCGTCAAACAACGCATACTTCATGCCGTTTTTGACGCCTATATATTTTTGACATTGACGCAGCTTGCGTTGACGCAGCTTGCGTTCGGGGAGGGGAAGGGAGGAAAGAGCGCATGCGCGGCTCTCTGTTGTCAGATGTTTGCAACAATGGCGGATCCTATCGAGACAATGGCGGCATAAACGTTGAAAAAACACTCACCCGACACGCTGCGTTCTCTAGCAATCTTCCTCCAAGCAAGGTCCTTTCTATTCCGATCTCGGTAAGCATAGCAAGACGGGTCATACAGTTCCCGATAGTTGCAAATGGCTTCCCTCGCTCTGCTGTGACGTATCAACTGGCGCTCTGATTGGTTGACGCTTGTAAAGCGACGCAGAAAGTTCAGCTAGCTGAACTTGCTTGACGTTTGCGTTGCAAGCGTTGCAAGCTTTGACGCTTGCGTCAAAGCTTGAAAAGCGTGAAAAGTATCAAGCTTTGACGCGCCCAACGCTCACAAAGCGACGCAAGGACTTTGACGCAGCTCTGACGCGCCTTACCATAGACTTAACATTGAAACTTGACGCTGGCGACGCATACTTTATGGCCGGTGTGAACGCAGCATTAGACCCATTAAGTTCTGGATCACTATCAAAGTGCATAATGAGGCTTCTACATTTATATATGTCTATGCTCTTGTCTCGGCTGTCTCCGGCAGTCTCGGCAGCTCCGGTGGCCTAGTGGTAGAGTGTCCTCCCCGGGACTGGGAGATCAGGGTTCGAGTCCCGGTCGGGTCATACCAAAGACTTTAAAAAATGGGACCCAATGCTTCCTCGCTTGACACTCAGCACTAAGGGGTTGGATTGGGGGGTTAAACCATAGATATCATATAAACACTAGATACCTTAACTGGGAGTCGACAGTGTCCCTACGCGGCGGCCATCTTACCTCGGACAGCTTACGTTCCGCTCTCAATGGTAGCAGATGGAAGGTGAGTGAACAACTTAAACAAAAACACTCTTAACTCGATTAAATATTAACGGATTTACAAGCGGGTTGCATTATTACAAACCTTATAACACATAGGCTTGATAGGACATACTTTAACATTTTTAAATTAACGGGCCAAATCCATCATATTTTACAGCCACATCTCTGGCGTTTATAACAAATCAAACCGTTTGAAATTTGGTTGAAAATTGAGCAAGTTAGGGTTATTTAAATAGTACATTCACCATTGACACCAATATTACGAAAGGGGGCAGCTGTCCGAGGTAAGATGGCCGCTGCCTAGGGACGTTCGTCCAATCAACGAACAGCGCGGGTAAGGCATCTAGTGTTTATATGATATCTATGGGTTAAACCACCAAATAGTTCCCGAGCGCGGCCACAGCTGCAGCTCACCGCTCCCCACCACGGGGATGGGTCAAATGCGGAGATGTAATTTCACCAGTGTGTGATGATGACTTTAACTTTAACTTTTTCTTCTCTGTGTCACTCATCCAGTGCTGACCATGGAGCAGTCAGACAGCCGACACAGCATTTCTGAATGTTGTTTTTTTTTTTTTTTACTCAGTAACACATAAGAATAAAATTGTAGCAAATTACAATACTTACAAAAAAAAGTACTTAAGTAAAAGTAAAATTACAGATTTTAAAAACTACTTAAAAAGTACAAAATACACAAAAAAACTACTCAATTACAGTAATTCAATTACATGTAATTCATTACTTTCCACCTCTGATTCTGAGACACCTCTGCATTTACGCTAAAATCTACAAAGCAACATCACTACAGAGCCTTCCGCCATGTTTTAATGTTCACACGAAGAAAATATTAAATCAGAGAAACTCTTGTTCTTTAGATGAAGGTTTAAAAGAAGAGAACACAGAAACAGCACAGCACTGCTGATGGCTGGTCTTTCACAATAAAAGCTTCTGTTTCTGCATCACTTTACATGAGCAGTGTTTCCATACGCAACACCAAGCTTCAAATAACAGCTACGGCTATCTACCAGTCAGGGAAGAGCATGCACGTTCACTGGATACGAGTAAATAAAACATTCATCAGATATTTACAACTTTATGAGCATAAAGATGCAGAAGCGCAGGATGCCGGGGTTAGTGACGACAGCACGTGGGTCAGAAAACTAAAACATGCATTCTGGTTTTTTATGAGTCACCCACGGCCAAACAATACTGACTTCTGATGGCACACACCCACCACTACAGTAACCGATGCTAGCTAGATGCCATCAGCTGTGATGAAACACACAGATGAGACGAGACGGACGCTTCAGTCAAAGTCTCTGTTGACCAGAACCAGAGGAGCCACGAGGGTCCAGACGTAGAGACCAATGCAGATCCAGCTGGAGGAGATCTTCACCCACACAGAGGGCCACCTACTGGTCATGGACTGGTAGGTGGAGTCAGGGCTGCAGAGACACCACATTTAGACTCAATACAACACCATCACAGCCGTATTAAATGAATCAATCAGTAAAAATGATCTAAATGTGTCAATAATTAGATAAAACCTGAACTACATAGATAAATAATTTATTAAATGTGTCGGAAACAAAAACATGATATCTGCAGGTTAACAGATTAAATACATTCATCAGTGAAACAGACCATAAAATACATGATTATTAAATGAAGTATTTTTGTTTAGGATACATTTAATAAATGTGTGTGTAACCTACCTGTACCAGTTGGTGAGAGTCATCATGATGTAGAGCGAAGCCAGGAACAGCATGAAGTGGAAAAACGAGTAGGAGTATGTGACGCCATCCTTCTCGTTGTCCACAGCTCGGTTGTGACCACCGTCCTCCTCAAAGCTTTCAGTCTGGGGTCCGTCCTCAATCAGAGCAGACTCATCAGTGGTCAGATTCAGCTTGTTCACCTGGGTGTTGGACGAGTTACGGATGCTGCGGGGGCAGAGAGAGAGTCTTTTAATGCACCACACTGACAGCAGACTGTAGGGGCGGAGCTTAAACACACAGGAGATCCTTACCTGGAGTAGAGGACACACATGAGGAAGAGGATCAATCCCACAATCCCTTGAGCATCCCACCACTGAACCACATGGTCTGGATCAGCAGGTCTGGTGCTGTTCAGCCCGATGATACCCAGAAGGCTCGGGTTACATTTCCTGTCTGTGAAACCAGAAGAAGCCAACGCTGTTTACGTTTATAACGAGTTCCAGCAGGATGCCTGCTTGGGTCTGATTCATCTCAACACAGTGGAGGTCTCTGCAGGTCTCCATGCTGGGTCTGCACCAGGGAGACACGCATGTTCTGGTGCTGCTAGTCAGAGACGTTGGTGTTCTGGTTTCTCCTGCCCGGGCGTGTGCTGACACCATAAGGAGGAAAAGGGGCGGACACCACAGAGCACGTGGGAATCATCAGCCTCTTTTATAAGACACACCATGCCGGCAAATCAGCGTAATATTACCGCAACGTGTTTCTTATGAACGCGCCATGGCGGGATAACGTTGCGGGAACTTTGCAGCATTCGTGCCGCCACGCTTGGTAGTAATATTGCGGTAATATTGCGGCTTAGCCGGTCTTATAAACGCACATTAAGCCTTGGCGCAAAAGAGGGAGGTGTCATGACAATGTGATGAATTAATGCCGAGCTCCAGCCGGGAACTATGTTGAAAATGAAAGTAAACACGGCCATAAGTTTAGTTTTTGTAAACAGAATCAGCTGAGATGATCAACTGGAGCAATGCGGAGCTCCAGGAGCTTCTCTCCAGCTCAGCTCATCTGACAGCTCATAGGGATGGTGGAGCACACACACCTGTAGCTGACTGGGGAAAAAAACTTAAGGAGCACGGCTTCGATCGCAATAAAAAGCAAGTTATGTCCTCTGTTTGCAGACGTGAGCTCCACCACCGTATTCCCGCCAGGCCGCGATGCGGCGCGTTTTCTCTGTCCGTGTTTCCTCAGGTCTGTTTATCCTCATTCTTCAGTTGTTTCTCTTCCTGTCCCCTACATGAGTGGACTTTACAAAGTCCGTGGCTCCAACCCTGCTAACTTACGTCCACTAACTCCAGCTGTTTCTGTAGCTTCTGATTTCTCCACCTCACTCAGCATGGCTTTACTAAATACCTGCTCCATTAACAATAAGTCCTTCCTGCTTAATGATCTAATCCTCTCTAAAAAACTGGATGTTCTGTTTTTGACTGAAGTTTGGCAGCAAATTGGCACCTCTGATTATTCTGGTCTGATTGAACTCTGAGTGGTTATTCCTTCCTTAGCCAGCCCCGGGGTTCTGGTGGAGGTGGAGGGCTAGCTATTGTCTTTAGAGACCATCTTTCTTGTAGCTCTACAACCACAGGTCACTTTTCTTCCTTTGAACTGCAGCTGATTAAAGTCGGGCGTAAGGACCCATGTTGTGGTTTATCATCCACCTGGTCCAAACAGTTCCTTCCTTCAGGAGTTTAGTGACTTTTTATCCTCCACTGTGAAGCTGTCCAGACTGGTGATTGGTGGTGATTTTAACATTCACATTGATGACTCTGACCACTTTGCTAGGAGCTTTTCCAGCCTTATGGACTCTTTCACTTTTACTCAGCATGTTTCTGGCCCCACACACACCAGAGGACATACTCTGGACCTTGTTTTCAAATGATGACAGTGTTTCTCCTGAGGATGTTTATATCTCAGATCATCGTTGCATTTTTTTCAACTTGTCAATTTCTGCGTCCCCACCTCCTGCTCACCGTTTGGTTAGATCTTGTTTTCTTAATGAGAGCACAGCTAGAAAATTTTCTGATGCTTTCAATCCACCTTTACCCTCTGATGCTGACCCTGACTCTTTGACTACTCACTTTAACGAGCACTGCCTCTCCATTCTGGACAACATCTGTCCTGTCAGAACCAGATCAGTTCCTGCAGTGAACCCTACTCCCTGGTTTAATGACAGCATTCACAGCCTGAAGCACCAGTGCAGAAAAACTGAGCGCCTGTGGAAGAAAACTCATCTCCATGTCCATCTGCTGCATCTAAAGGATCTTCTGACCTCCTTTAACTCTGCAGTCAGACACCAGGGCTGCATATTTCTCCAACCTGGTGTCCGAGAGCAAACCCAAGGTGTTGTTTACCACCATCAGCAGTATTGTCTCTGCTGCTTCACCTACAGCCTCCATTCACTCTGACGGAGATTGTGAAAACTTCCTGTCTTTCTTTGTGGACAAAGTCAATAAGGTGAGATCTAGCATCTCTCCTTCAGCCTCAGCTCTGCCTCCTCCGACGCCAACCCAGCCCGTCGTCCTAGATAGCTTTGCTCCTGTTTCTTTGTCTGAGCTAAACAGACTAGTTAACTCTATGAAGATCCATCTCTCCATAGCAGCTTTAGACCCATCTCTAAACTCCCGTTCATCTCCAAGATCTTGGAAAAGGTTGTGGCTAAACAACTCCCAGCAGCTTGATGAACATAACATCTATGATAGTTTCCAGACAGGTTTCCGTAGAGCTCATTCTACTGAAACAGCTCTTCTCAGGGTCTCTAATGACCTTCTGACTCACAGTGATGCAGGGGACTGTTCTGTTCTGGTTCTGCTGGACCTGACTGCAGCCGTTGACACTGTTGACCATCACCTGCTACTGGATAGGCTGAAAGACTGGGTAGGCCTTTTAGGAACTGCTCTAGAGTGGTTCTCCTCTTATCTATCAGAGCGTTCCTTCTCTGTGGCCATCTCCAAGTTTCGGTCCTCCACCACCTCCCTCACCCATGGTGTCCCACAAGGTTCTGTGCTGGGCCCTCTACTGTTCCTCCTACATCTGCTCCCTCTCCAGCACTTCCTGAGCTCTTTTAAAGGAATCTCCTACCATCTTTACGCAGATGACATCCCACTGTACATTTCCTTTAAGCCCCATGAGATGTCTAAGCTGCAGCTGTTGCACAGCTGCTTAGACTCTATTAAAACCTGGATGGCTGGGAACTTTCTACAGCTGAATGAAGACCAGACTGAGATCCTCATCTGTGCCCCAGACAAGCTGGTTCCCAAAGTCAGAGACTCTCTTGGTCAGCTTGCTTCTCACACCAAACCCTCTGTCAGGAATCTTGGTGTGACCTTTGACCCAGCTCTCACCCTGGATTCTCATGTCAGTTCTCTTGTTGGCTCTTCCTTCTTCCATCTCAGGAACATTGCTAAGCTGAGTCCCATTCTGTCCCGCTCTGAACTGGAGATTGTTCTCCACACCTTCATCTCCTCACGCTTAGACTACTGCAACTGGCTTTTCTCTTGTCTGAGCAGAACCTCCCTGAACCGTCTACAGGTGGTCCAGAATGCCTGTGCTAGGCTGCTGACCAAGTCCTCCAAACACACCCACGTCACCCCGCTCCTCTTCCAGCTTCCGGTTAACTTCAGGGTTCATGTGAACACAATACACCTACCAGGGATGGGCCACGCCAACCCAGATGTGAACGCACCATTTGTGAAGTGCCTTGAGATGACTGTTGTGATTTTGCGCTATATAAATAAACTGAATGAAATTGGTTCCTGTCCCTGTGGAACACGTCTCTTCTACGTGAGTCCTGGTCCAGACGGGCAGCTGAAACTTACGTTAAACATCAGAGTCACACAAACATTTAATTAGCTTGAAAAGCTAAAACAACAGCACTCCTGAACTGAAGCCAACGTCAGCAGATGTAAAATGGACTATGTGATGTAATACTGAGTAAATGTGGTGTTTGCTCACCAGGCTCATTAGTCATGGCCGACCAAGTCAGGTACATGGTGTACAGGGTCACCAGGGAGGACTGCAGCAGGCCAGAGCGAGGCTGGGACTCCTGAAGAGAACATCAACATCAGCTGGATGCAGATGTGAGACTGAACCAGTGAGGGTTATTGTGCTTTTACCTGAATCTGTGGCAGGATGGAGAGGACAGAGGCAGCCATGCAGAGGAGGAGGTTGATGCTGATGAAGACCTTGTTCTCTGTGCAGCCATCAGAGTGGGTGTAGTAGACGTAGAACATGATCAGAGACACCAGGGACAACACGTAGTTGAGCGTGGTGACGGACAGCAGAGCTGTGGAAACAACAGGACGTTAGCCAGTTCCTTCAGATGGTGAGGGAACCTTACCGACTCTCACGCAGCTCCCCTACCTGCATACCAGCAGCGAGAGTTTCCCTCCTCCATCTTCTCCACCCAGGACTCATTCCAGGAGTGAGCAAAGTCGATGAGCAACACCAGCTGGATGAGGATGAAGCAGAAGGCTCCAGCCATCCCAACATAGAACCAAACTGGAGGACAAACCCAGACAGCTGAGGACAAACTGAATGAGGTTCATCCATTCATCGTTAACATGAAGGCTAATGTCTGAGACAGGGGTGCCCAATCCTGGTCCTGGAGGGCCGGTATCCAGTATGTTTTAGTTTTAACTCTGTTTCAACACACCTGATTTCAATCAGCAGGTGATTAGCAGGCTTCTGCAGAGCTTAATGACAGGTGAGTCAACCATTGAATCAAGTGTGTTGGAGCAGAGAAACCACTAAAACGTGCTGGATACCGGCCCTCCAGGACCAGGATTGGGCACCCCTGGTCTAAGACATGAATCAGAGCTGAGTTTGTGTCAGGACTCATTTATTAAATGTATCAAACACTTAGCAAACAGAAGCTCTTTCTGCTGATGCAGGTTTGTAAATGTTTGTCCAGACCTGACCACTCCCTGTGTCCCCGTGGACCCTGAGACTTTACCTAATTCATGTAACTGAGATTCTGCCGCCAACCTGATGTCTACGTGTTTTACTTGATTTCTGATTTGATGTGCATCTGAATCTTTACAGGATGTCCTGTCTGAACTAAAGACATGAACGGGGAGGACTCTGGTGGACGGGTGGGGGTGGCGGGTATTTACCGGTAGTGAACGGCCCTTCTGAAATGAAAAACGATCCAATGGTGATGGCAGCAGCAGCAGCAAACTTGAAGAACCAGAACCTGAAACAAATCAGAGTGGTTGATCTTCTGTTGACGTCCCACAGATTAAACGTGTCTCCTCTGATTAGACTCTCATGATGTCCAGGAGGGAAGGCTGGACCATCCTGATCCTCGTTAGATGTTACCCTCTAAGAGACTAGCAGGAACTGATTAAATGAGGTAATAAAAATGTCTTCCATGGACCGGTCAGAGATGTCTCAGGATGTGGGGACTTACCCGTTATGCAGAGCGGCTCGAGGGTCCTGGCTGCTCTTGACTTTAATCATGATCAGAGAGAACAGGAGGAAGAACATGGCCATCCCAAAACACACCCTGTACACAGCCTTGTAGCCAACCAGCACGTCACAGTTCACATGACCCTCCACGCCAGGGATGGAGGAACCCATCCCCCCCTCACAGAAACCTGGAATCTACAGCAAAGCAAGGGACAGGAAGGACAGCTGTCCATCAGCGAGGCCTGGAAGTACCATCAACTGATGACATCATTATCATCACCGCATGACTGAACCGTAGATCCTTGTGTCTGACTGAAGGAAGGAAACTTATTTGACCACTAAAACAGAGCATTTGTTTACTCTCTGCCTGGCTGTGCTCTTCATGTCTTACCGCTAAGTTTAGCTTTAACTTCTGTTTGGTGCCATTATGGTTACTAGGCAACAGGACAGCTAGACCCTCCAAAGTCATGGCTGCTCTCTTCTAGTGTAGGTACCAGATCTGCTCAGGGCTAGGTGTCAGTGACATCACACCACAGCAACGCCACTCAGAAAAAACTAAGCATTAAAATCAACATCAGACTTTACCAACAGAGCGCCTATTCGTACAATCACCACTCCTGGCTGTTTGTGCACGTGTTTAATACTAGGGTTATTAACCCTAACCCCATTTCATAAGGATCCCCTAAAACACATGTTCCCATCACGTTTTTGCTCCCGATCTGATTCCGAGTCGTTTGATTTTGAGTATCTGCCGACACCGAGTCCCGATCTGATACTTTTCAGGAAAGCATTAAAATAAGAAGAAAAAGAAAACACATTACAATTGTCCTTTAAGATTTTCACTTTCACTTGTTTAGGAAGTGCATTGATTAAAAATCGTGTTAATATTATAAACATATTTCAAAGTAGCAGCGTTGCTCATATTTCAAGTTGTTTACTCCCTCATTATGCAGCCGTAAATGACCTGTATTTGTATAGCGCCTTCTTAGGGTTCTACAACCCCCCAAGGCGCTTCACAACACAATCAGGCATCCACCCATTCACACGCTGGTGGGGATGAGCTACATCGTAGCTACAGCTGCCCTGGGGCGCACTGACAGAGGCGAGGCTGCCGTACACTGGCGCCACCGGTTCCTCCGACCACCAGCAGCAGGCAAGGCGGGTGAAGTGTCTTGCCCAAGGACACTACAACAGCGACAGACTGAGCGGGTCGCGAACCTTGCAAGGCAGCCACTTAACTCCTCTGACACCATCGCCGTGTTAAGCGATGCGCATTCCCGTGACGGGGCATGCATGCAGCGCTTCGGCCGCTATGCTAACTTTTCCCTGCACAACACCTGTAGCTACCGCGCAGCTCAGGTGCTGCAGCAGACTTAAGAAACCCCAACGTGTTGCAGCCAGTCTGTTGGCAATTTCTCTTTTTTTATTAGTGTGTCTTTCTCTGTCGGCTGTCTCTGGGTTTTTTGTCTGAGTTCGCTGTGAACTGGGACTGTTAGTGGCAAACTGGGAATTAATGGAGACAGGTGATTCGCTTTGCTGATGCCCGAAGGGAAAAACCGAAAGTGAAAGTAGTCTGTTTTGAAGGCTGCGTATCATGCAGCTCCGCCACTGAATGCCCAGTATGCATACATTACAAGTGGCTGTAGCGCTGCCTTCGCTGTCCGGTTTAAAATACCACCTAGCTGCAGACATTTTAGTTCTCCTGAGGAGACCTGTTAGCTCTACGTTAGCCTGCTTGCTAACAGCTACACCTTGGTGTCTGAATCCCCACCTGCCGTAATTTGTGTGACGTTACTGTGTTGTTGAAATTAAATCTAAACCATTGTTATTCCATTTGAAAATCTCTATCTCAGGATGAATTTTAAAAATCATATTTGTTGTTTTCAAAGTTTAAATCCAATCTTTTTGACCCGATTCTGATTCTTTTAAAATCACGTGATCGGATCAGAGCATCCCTAGTTTATAGATAACTATTTATTTATGGTGTTTATTATTTATTGGACCATAATCAGTTAAAAAGGTAAAGATGGATTTCTATGTAAACGTCATCTGTGTTTCCCCACAAAGAAGAACTACAACCCGAGAAGATCTGGCTACTCGAGCACATCACGTGATAACGTTACTTCCACGATTTGTTGGGACCAACACAAATCTTCTAAGTGAAAGTGGGAACATCCAGCCAATCATGTAGGGTGATGCCATCAACAGCCCCGAGGAGATGTGGAACCTACATCAGTCTTAGCGGTTGATGAAGGACCCAGCCTACGTGGACCGGGACGTAGGCTGGGTCCTAATAAGGATGCAGCCAAATACAGCATAAACCATCCATCATCAAAGTGTGGAAATCTTGGGGCTCCTCATGATCCGATTATGATTCCCCAATAATTCCCCCATAGAGATAATTATTTTTTACACTTTTTTTCTTCTCCTTTGCAGGGTAGGAGTTTGATACACTGTTTGATTATGGTTTTATGCACATGTATGGTTGCTGCTTTTAGCAGGGTATTTTAGCCTGTTTTATTGAACATAGTTTTTTTAATGATTATTTTTTTAGTACTACATTGTCGCTTTTATGTATGTGTTTATGGCACTGTGTCAGACGAGACATTCATAATCTCACCATGCTCTGCATGACAATAAAGAATTCATTCATTCATTCATTATTAATCTGGATCTATGGATCCACGTCTTTCCCTTTAGAATCATTACTGGAGAAAACATTAAAAAGCAGGGTTGTAGAGAGTTTAGTAGCCTGGTTCCATGAGGAACAAGGGGCCCGTACCTTCTTCAGCTGGCCCTCCATCCCAGGCATCAGCATGATGCAGGCCAAGGCCACTCCCAGCAGCAGGAAGCAGGCATAGATGAGCCGAGTCACCGTGGAGTTGTTTCCGCTGGGGCAGCAGCGACACAGCAGACAGGGGGCGCTGCCGCACAGGCACGGGATCTACCGACACAAATCACGCTTACCGGGGGCAAAATCAGGCGGGTTATTGTGTAACAGGTTAAATCTGTCTGCCATGCTGCTGCTCCTGGATGTGTTTACAACAACACTACTACTGTTACATGTTGGCATCTTCAAAAGCTGTTTACGTAAACATGATGCGCTAGTGTTTAGCGACTGCGTCACCATTTTAGATCAAAAGGCAGCGACTCTAATATTCTAAACGTTTCTGGTGATTATAATCGTTGTTCAATAACATAAGCAGATGTAATAAACACTTTAAAAGGTCTCTTGTAAATGTTTGTTTTTATATCTGAATGCGTCACAAACAAACGCAGCTCTCGAAAGCTAAAGGCGTGTAGCGAAGCGGTAAAAACCACATCAGCCCGCAGCTACAACACGATAATCGCTGCTTTCAACCAAAACTCACCCAACTGGCCATGGAACACAGTCCCAGAACAGCCCCCATGGTGGTGTTTATTCCTCCCGAGTCCGATCAGACGCTTGATGTTTTCCTAGAAGATGGAGATGCTCCACATCGGCTTCTTCTTCTGAAACAAGAAAGGCTCCGTGTAGCTTATTGACCTAGCGCCCCCTGCAGGACCACAGAAGCATCGTCATCTTCACACGAAATAGGTTTACTCGATAATTCAGAACACAAAGAATAAAACAAATGACATTTTTTATTTGTCTATGACTCTTTTGTCTGTTCTCACAGTTAGTGGAGGTGGTTTTAGCAATTGTTTAAGAACAGAACAGAATAGAATAGATCCATACGTTTAAAGACTGTAGCTGTCTGGTGAACCGCAGGGTGTCGCTGTTTCCTTTTAATGTACGTAAGCTGCCATCAAACACCGAACAAGAAGAAGAAGAAGAACCAAAGATGGCGATGAACGGAGAAAGCAACTGGTCGAACTAATGCACATCGAGCAGACTTCATGTGAGCTCTACTCTGTCCATGTCGTTTAGGACTCGCTGGGACAACCAAGAGCACTAATGGCGCTGCTGTACGGCCTCTTATGGCGGTTCCTTCTATTTCTGGTTCACGTCAAGAGAGCCGCTGTTTCCTGGATCCGGATCCGTCTCCGGAGCTGGAGAGGCCGTCTCTGGGAGCGGACAATCGCCGCTCTCCTTTTGCCGGTATCCGTGTCTGAGTTCCCGAACTACCAGAAGAAGGCGACTCCTAATCAGAATGCTAACCTTCACCCCGGGAACCGAACCGGGAGTAGCCATTCCCGCCCTCTGTCTGACGGGAATGCTCTGGAGAAGCTACCGGTTCACGTTGGCTTAATGGTGGCGGAGGAGGAGCTGAGTTACACGGACATAGCGAACCTGGTGGTGTGGTGTATGGCCATCGGTGTGTCGTATGTCAGCGTCTATGATAATAACGGTACATGCCTTAATCCGGGTAGTTAAAGAGTAATACTGAGTACCAGACTACCTCTCACTGCCCACAGGCGTTTAACGGGTTGAATCGTTTTAACGCCCCAGTTTGAACAGATCAGACCAGTTATTTCCCACCAGAACAGCATGGTATCAGTACTGTCACGTGATTGCTGTGACTTTAGTTCCACATTCTGCTTCACACAGAAGATTCTGATCCTTTTAACCCTAAACGGTTATACTAACCGTGTCAGGCCTTCAGCTACAGCCTGGTCTTACACACGACCTGTTTCCAGCTAAATCATGTTATGGCGTGGATCCACTACTGGATCATGTTTTCCAGCAGAGATAATAAACTCCTGCATCAGGAACATGAGGAGGAGGATGTCAATAATTGCCAGAAAGAATCTAACTAATTGTGTGTGTTTTTATTTATGTTTTAGATGAAGCTCTGCTCTGATTTGAACCCTGAACTCTCCTCTAGTTTTTTGACATGTTAAGTTTAGTTTGCAAATGTCATAAAGCACAGCTGGAATTTATCAGTAGATATTTGACATAATAGCCTTTGTACTATGGTAGTATTTATTATTTAGTGTTCAATCATCTTAGATGCGCGTGTGTAAGGCTAACAGCTGTTCAGACGCTGTCAGGTGATTGATGTTCAGCACACACTTGTCTCATAAAGAACGTACCAGAGACTCCTGTGTTTTAGGGCATTTACGGGACGGTCTTAGTGAAAAATGGTCTGTTCTTAATACCAGTTTGGTTTTGATGCACACTAACGTACTGAGTTCTGGTGACTTGTCTCCTCAGGGATATTCCAGAAGAACAGCTCCCACCTACAGGAAGAAATAATGAGGCAGCAGCAGAAACTGATGGGTGCTGATGAATCCAAACATAACGTGGAGTTACTGAACACCAGCAGAGACCAACAGCAGCACTTTGGTAAGAGCGTAGATCAGCTGCTAGTTCAGACAGCATTCTGATGATGGAAAACCTTCAAATTACCGTTTTCTGTAATTAGTTTTATTCTTTAGTTTTGTGTAAATTACAATCATCTAAAATAAAGACGTCCATTCTCTCTCACACACACAGAAGCACCTCCCTAGTTGTGTTGTGCTGGATGGTTCAGAACGCTGCAACCCAGTGATCATCTCTGTTTAAGTGATAATCAGCTGTTTGTCCAAAGTTTCTGTGTGAAGTTAAAGGACCTGTAACATGCTTTTTTTACACCTTCCAGAGCATCAGTAGGCACGTTATATGATTAAAATATTACTGTTGGCACTACTGAGATGTTATGACAGACCACCTCAAATGAAGAAAAGGCGATTGAGATGGTAGCAGATTCCCAGCCTGAATTATTGTTTCAGTCCATCCCTGAAGCTCACCCATCTAACTTTATAACCATTCTGCTAGCGGTTAGCATTTTGGTTGTACTCGCCGCCCTGGACTCTACATCCGGTGGTTTTAATGTCGGAATGGCACCGGTTTGAAGAAGTAATCTGTCTGAAAATCCACTCCGGTATTAGTGGTGGTTTAACAAGCTGTCTGTGGAATCACGGTCACATTCTGGCTCGGTTTCTGAGAGCTCCTCGAGATAAAATCCAACCATTTCTGCAGATTTAAGTCTTCTTCAGGAAGACTGGACAGGGATTCTGTTCCTCTTGCCGACAAAAGTGCATTTTTGGGTTCTAGTCATTATTTAAAGTGTTCACAAATGTGGAGATTAAACTCCCTTCTAGCTACACAGAGAGACGGGGGGGGGGAGAATCTGGATTTGAGACTAGCTGGGTGGGGAGGACCAGGCCCTGATCACGCAGCAACAACTCCGTCCAGGCTTTTGCAGCCTCTGGGCAGACCAGCAGAGGATTTGCAGCTGAGACAAGTAAATGCATAGCCTGGCAAGCCATCCTATATATGTGAATATATAGTCTGGCCACGAACCATTGATGGCTCTCAGTCGTGAGGCGGGATCTACGGTTGTCTTTCAAAATGTCAGCACACAATTGGATAGCGCTAGGACCAATCAGAGTAACGAACAACGTGATGTAATCACGGCGACAGAAAAGCGGGAGGCTTTAATGGCGTCTAACATCAATGATTTCTGTCGTTTTTGTATAAAAACATGTGAATATCAGGTGTACTGGGACATTCCACTACTTTGTTTGATAAAAATAAGAAGCCGCTAAGTATATCAGACAGACTTACGCACGTTGGAGTCTAAATAATCCAATGTTGATGACAAAGCCGTTTCAAACGAACGTGTTTCCTGCGCCGCCGACATGTTGCTTGGGTTCACGGCCGCAGCGCTGACGTCATCGGCTACTCCCGCTCTGTGATTGGCCCACAATATAGAGCGCTGTGATTGGCCCAACCAAAACTATAGCGAGCTGTGATTGGACAGCCACAGGCTGCGAGGATTCCTATGAAGCGTGCCTAGACCAAACTCTGCAAAGCAAGAATTTGGTCTAGTTCACTAGGCTAGTAAATGCATGCACGAAGCCAAAAACATTTTCATGAAGAAATAACAAAACATGGTCAACAGCTCAAATAAAGGGGATTTTGCATGATATAGTCCCTTTAAAAGTAGGACAGGAGTTCCTGAAAAAGCTGTCAAAGCAAGCAACTTTTTTAATAAGCACAATCCAAAGGTCCAACCCCCTTCTCCCTAAGCCCCGCCTCCAGAACACAGGAACGTGTGATGCCTGTTTTTGAGGATTCAGTGGTGTTTGACCCGTTGTTGGCACCTTTTCTGACATAAATCCTAATGTAACTCACCTACAGAAACGTATAACAATGCATTATGCTAGCTAATGTAGCTTTAGTAGTTTTTTATGGTGGAATATGAAGCAGCCTTTAGTTTTTTGGGTTTATTCTTAACCCCTAAATCACAGCAGCTCAGACTTGCCAACAATCTGCAAAAACACCATGAACAACAGGTCAGAACTTCCAGAACCTGGCCCGAATTTCCTTAGACTCACTGTCCTCCCGGCTCCAGTAGAACCCAAACACACTTGTTCTCCTGGTGTTCATTCAGCTGCTGGTCTCCTCCTCACCTGATTTCATGCTGATGTTTTTATTCTGCGTCATGAGCATCCTAACCACGCTTCCTACAACTCCTCATGTTGTTGTTAGTGGTGTCCTGCCAGCCCACGCTGAAGGTGTTGTCCCCCGAGGACGGGAAGCACAGCATTGTCCAAGCAGCAAGAAAGCTCTGCCACTCTGTGGAGAACAAGGAGAGGAGCTCCAAAGACATCAGTGTCTCCATGTTGGACGACCTTCTCAGAGGTAACACATCCTGGGTGTCTGCACCATTATCTACTGTTTGGTTCTGATCCTCCTAACTCAGTCGGACCAAGATTCTACTCTACTGTTGTCCTGGTCAATGTTTTCTCCTCAGTATGTTTCTTCATGTTATGGATCAGTGGAAATAATGGAGCTCAATCCTGGGTTATTACTGTGTTAAACTTGTGTTATTACTGGGTTAAACTTGGGTTAATCCTGGGTTATTACTGGGTTAAACTTGTGTTAATCCTGGGTTATTACTGGGTTATTACTGGGTTAAACTTGGGTTATTACTGGGTTAATCCTGGGTTAAACTTGGGTTAATCCTGGGTTATACTGGGTTAAACTTGGGTTAATCCTGGGTTATTACAGGGTTAAACCTGGGTTATTACAGGGTTAAACATGGGTTAATCCTGGGTTATTACAGGGTTAAACCTGGGTTAAACTTGGGTTAAACCCGGGTTAATCATGGGTTATTACAGGGTTAAACCTGTGTTAAACTTGGGTTAATCCTGGGTTATACTGGGTTAAACTTGGGTTAATCCTGGGTTATTACAGGGTTAAACCTGGGTTATTACAGGGTTAAACATGGGTTAAACTTGGGTTAATCCTGGGTTATTACAGGGTTAAACTTGGGTTAAACCCGGGTTAATTATGAGTTAATCATGGGTTATTACAGGGTTAAACTTGGGTTAATCCTGGGTTATTACTGGGTTAAACCTGGGTTATTACTGGGTTAAATTTGGGGTAATCCTGGGTTATTACTGGGTTAAACTTGTGTTAATCCTGGGTTATTACTGGGTTAAACTTGTGTTAATCCTGGGTTATTACAGGGTTAAACTTGGGTTAAACCTGGGTTAATCATGGGTTATTACAGGGTTAAACCTGGGTTAAACTTGGGTTAATTATGAGTTAGTCATGGGTTATTACAGGGTTAAACCTGGGTTAATCCTGGGTTAAATTTGGGTTAATCCTGGGTTATTACTAGGTTAAACTTGTGTTAATCCTGGGTTATTACTTGGTTAAACTTGGGTTAATCCTGGGTTATTACTGGGTTAAACTTGTGTTAATCCTGGGTTATTACTGGGTTAAACTTGGGTTAATCCTGGGTTATTCCTTGTCAGAGCCTTGATTAATTTTGGAATCGGGTTATTTGAGTTACTTGATATGGTTGTGACGGCTACACACTATATTTCTGTGGATATTGACAGAAAGCCATATATGCAACTTTTTCATATGTTTAAATCATGTTCTTGAGCCAGTTTGTGCTAAAATGACCCTTTACAGGGTTAATGATGTCACTCAGACCCCCACCACCCTCTGTGGCCAGAATACCACACTTACAACTTCAGAGTGGCGGTCCGGTCCCTGTTGGACTTAGTAAAGATGGCTCTGACATGCCTGGTGCTGCAGTCTGCTTCCAGCATGTTTCCTGCATGTTTTAGATCATGAACACAGCTGATGTGTGTGATTTAGTGATGAACCGCTCCTGTAGACACTAATGAAGGCTGAGGAGACATTTCAGCAGTTAGATTAAGGTGTTAAAAAGACCAACGCACAGCGAGGAGAGAAGTTTACCTTTTGCTTTCACTAAAAACAAGCCAAAACTGCCAAGTGTTCCTTTAATAGATACGTTTTACTGACACGTGAGTTTTGTTTTTTTCCAGAGTCGAAGAACATTCCGGACCCTGAGCTGGTGGTGAAGTTCGGTCCGGTAAACAGCACGTTGGGTTTCCTTCCCTGGCACATCAGACTCACAGAGTTCATGTGAGATCCCTTCCGACTTTCTGTCACTCCTTTTCTGTTATCTTCATTGTTTCATAACTTCAGGATTACTTCTCCAACTATAGACGTTTGGAGATAAGTAGCTTCTTATAGTAAATGAAACAAACCGTACAAACAAAACCTTTCTGGTCTTCATCTTCACATGGAAGTCTCCTTTTGGGTTGTCATGGTGATGAAGCAGCTGTGCTAAAATGCGTGATCCATGTGACGATAAAGATGAAGCTGAAACCTTTGGGAGAACATCTGAAGCAGGAAGGTTTAAACCAGCTAACAGAAATGTATTTCCCTTTAATCTGAGAGTTACTCAGTAAAGCATATTTAGAGGTGTTTACCTACAGGTGGCAACGTTGAGCTGTGATGGTTCTAGTTTAAAGTTTGTTCCCTGCTTGTTGTCTCCAGCTCCCTGCCGTCCCACAGAAACGTCTCCTACGAGGACTTTTTGGGCGTCCTGCAGCGGTACAGCTCCTGTCAGCAGCGGCTGGGACAGTGATGGAGAGTCTGACTCCCCTCATCGTGCTTCTGATTGGTTCTCCTTTTCAGCGCTGCCTTCAGGATAGTTCAGAGATCTGGGCCTGCTCTTAGAATAAATTCATTCCAAGGACTTCTGGACACAAACCATAAAAAAACTCGCTCTGAAACAAGAAGACAGCTCTGTTTTCTTCAGTCGGTAACCCTCCTGTCTCTCATCACCCCCCAGCTGCAACAACGAGGAGGAGCTCTAGAGGACTGCACCTGTGTCAGGGACAGAGAATGTTTCTGAGCACACATATTCAGAGAGCCTTGCTGGCGTTATTGCTCTACTGAGTGACAGACGGTTGTTCTCCTCTGTTCAACTCAAGATGTGAAATAAGTGTTGATCATCCAGCGACAAAAAGTAAACAAGGATCACTTGTAAAGTAAACGAGAGCAGCTGGGTTGTCTTAATGAATCTGTCACAAGAACGTTGTGTTCTGTTTCCTGAGGTTTGAACTTCATAAAACATTTGTAAATCATTATTCAGCGGTGTCCGTAGATTTGAGCCTAACCCTCTAAGCTGACAGTGCTCACTAGCCACACAATTACTTTTATGTTTGATTTAAAAAATGCAAACATGTTGAACTTTATTGTGAACTTTAGCCTCTTGCTCAACAACACAAACTATTTTAATGAAAAGAAGAAAGTTTTTGTAGGATCAGTACATCTGTGTAGTTCCAATACATAAAAGGCTGTCGTGTGTTTTTGGTCAAAAAGTGAAACCTAAAATCAGAGCAGACTATAAGCTTTAGAATTATGATCTGTGATTTAAAACTATAAAGCTTTATAAGCAACAGCTGCTGTTTACTTCAGGTCCAGATCCAGTTAAAAAATCATCTGTAATGTAATCAGGTTCAATCATAAAATTCCAATTAGTCAAATATTCCCCTCCGTGGGTGGTGTCATCCTTCCAAGCTCGGGTCCTCTACCAGAGGCCTGGGAGCTTGAGGGTTCTTCAGTATCTTAGCTGATCCTAGAACTGCTCTTTTCTGGACTGAGATGTCTGATGTGTTCCTGGGATCTGCTTTAGCCACTCCTCCAGTTTGGGGGTCACTGCCCCGATGACCACGGGCACCACCAATGTCTTCGCTCTCCAGGCTTTCTCAAGTTCTTCTTTGAGGCCCTGGAACTTCTCTAGTTTCACTCACTGAGCATCTTTACTCTGATGCTGTTATAAATCTACAACACCTGGACCAGTGGTTACCAACCTGGGGTCCATGACCTGCCAAGGGTGTCCCCACAATGTTGTCTGTGCTGAGATTGTGAGGTTACCAAGATTATATTTAAAAAAAAAATACATTTATAAAATCCCAATAACACACCAATAGTATAATCAAACTCTGTGTAAGAGTTATAACTCTCTCTGCACGATGCTTGTAAATAATTTTGTGTGTATGCCAAAGAAAGATGTATGCAGGTAGGGGTGGGGGTGTATTGGACACAGGCAAGGGGGTCCTCAAGTAAAAAAAGGTTGGGAACAGCTGACAGAGTCTAGGCTAGACTCTTCAAACCTGCACCAGATCATTCTACACCGATGGCAGAATCTGATTGTGACGTGTAAATCTAACAGCCTTTTCTTTTCTTCCACAAATGTGGGAAAGAAATTGTGTTAAAATGTTGAGATTTATCTTGACTGGCCGGGCCCTCAGCACCCCTAAACCTCTGGAGCTAGACTCGACCCTGACTTAGGGATGCTGAGGTTGGAGCCACCAGGCAGGAGGCTGAGAGGAAGACCAAACCAGAGCTTTATGGATGTGGTCAAAGAGGACATCAAGTTAGTTGGTGTGAGGGTGGAGGGTGCAGAAGATCAGGGACAAGCACAATGTTTCCAGAACAGAGGCCAATCTGAAGCCCAAGGGAGGCGGTTCCTTCCACCTCTATCTTGGCCGTGTCATCACTACCGAAAAATGAGTAATCGTTCTTCTGGTCCATTGACAGTACATGCCATAGATATCTATGGTACATGCACCTCCCGTCCAGTTGGTGGCGCCGCAGTAAGGAACCAACCCCCAGTAAGAAGAAGAAGAAACCCTTCTTCCTGTTTACGTTCCAAAGATGACGTCACGCTGATAGCGAAGGGTTTCGAAACTGAAACGTGTGATAACTTCAGAGAAACGAACAGTTTGTGGTCTAGAAGCTGGATCCAGGCATCTCCGGGGCTCGCTGTGTGTGTTTTCCTCCGACAGAGAGGAGACATCTAGTCTGAACGCTTTTATCTAAAGAGCTAGCCGGGCTGCTATTGCTAACCATAAGCTGACGTGTTAGCAGCTGGTTCAAGAGAACGTTCTCATTTACCAACAGCGTCTGTCAGCATGGAGAACAAATACAACCTGAAGAGTCCAGGTGAGCAACCTTATCATTATTCAGCCTTTCACAGATTATTAACACATAAAGCCACCTCCTGTCTGTGTCAGTCCTAACTAGCATAAACATGTAGCACCCACCATTAGCCCAGCCTGGTTTCTCCATCAGTCAAAGCAGACATCAGCTCATCAGTCTGTGCTCTGGGTTTGTGGTTCCCAGCAGTTAAACATGACCAGTCTGGCTACAGCTGTCAGATTAGCTGATAGTTTTATTTGATTGGGGGGTGGGGGTGGGGTTGTAAATGGTATGTTGTTTTTTTACAGACATGAGAATGTTTCTCTTTTGTTGGCAATGATACAAAACAATAATCAGAACAAACATGGTGTGTTTGTTTCACACAGTTTGGTTGTGACCTGATGCAAAACAGAAACCAATACCTGACTACAATTTTCAATGTGAACAAGTGATCATCAGGCTGTCCGCTGGCTGGGTGTTAGTGGGTGTTACATCAGTGGAGTCTGAACAGCTGGTTATGGGAAATTAAATTCTATTATATATAGTTTTGGTGTCAAATGACCACAAAACCAGTAGAATCAGTAAAACAATTATTGTGAAAGTATTTAGTCACATTCTGCTTAGCGAGCATGCTCTTATTTTGTCATGCCCTCTGAATGAAGCAGGTCCACCCTTTTGAAGCACTCCAGTCTTGTGATGATGTAAGTCAGCTTGAGTCAAGATGGCAGAATGAAGGCAAACACTCTGGTGCTGTAGCATGTGTCAGAAAACACGCCTCCTTTCAGTATGACCCCCACAGGCTCTGTGGCATTCATTGATATTTTTCAATACTATTTCCAAGCATCAGTATTCCCAGAGAAAACATAATTCCACACACAGGTTTTCCTGTTTGGACCTCTGGGCTCCCGTAGCAGCTCTTGTCTGCTGCTATAATAGAAGATTGCATTTGATTTATTGGTGTCAACATGTGTTTCAAACTAATGTCTGAGTGTTCATATCTTTTTCTAAATATTTTTATAAGTCTATCACGATTCTAATGTGATTAAAGAAATCTTTGGGTCTTATTTATTCTCGTAAATTTTAATCAGACCTGAATAACTCAACCCTGCCCCCAGTCGCTGGTTCAGGTACAGCTCTTCTATGTACATGAATGGAATATTTTCCTGACTAAAAACTCCAAGTACACCTCAGGTTTTTGAAGTTGAAGGTTTTAGTTCCCAGCTGCTGTATGTTCAGCTGTTCCGCACACCTTTAGTGCTCATGGCAGTGCCTGGAAACAGGAAGTCTCTGCTTTGCTTTTCAAAATGTTGTAAGGTGTAGACATCTGACCTCTGCCCTACCAAAGGGACCTGAGTCTGTTGCTGCTCTACTGTTGATCTGTAGCTGATCTTTCAGTTGGAGGGCAGTGAGGACAATGTGTGACGTATTGGACATGTTGTAGCTAACCATGTCCATCTGTCTCTAGCTGTAAAGAGGCTGATGAAGGAGGCAGCAGAGCTGAGGGATCCTACTGAACACTACCATGCTCAGCCTCTGGAGGTAGGTTCTGACAGCTTCAACTAATGCTGCATTAGTCTTCTGTCCTTTACAACTCATCAGGTTTACTAGTCACTCAGTTATAGAATAATAATAATAATAATAATATTATTATTATTAATAAATAATGGTATCATTATTATTATATAAGGGTAGTAATAGTATTATTATTATTATTAATGATAATAATAATATTATTATTAATAATAATACCATTATTTATTAATATTATTATTATTATTATTATATAATGGTAGTAATAGTATTATTATTATTAATGATAATAATAATATTATTATTATTAATAATAATACCATTATTTATTAATATTATTATTATTATTATTATTATTAATAATATTAATAAATAATGGTATTAATAATAATAATAATATTATTATATAAAGGTAGTAATAATAATAATAATGCTCCTCTGGTCTTCCTCCTGCCCCGCTGGGCTCTGGCTGGTGGGAGCCGGTGGAACAGATGCTGTGTTCTCACACTTCCTTCTGTCTGCAGGATAACCTGTTTGAATGGCACTTCTCCGTACGTGGGCCTCCAGATTCAGACTTTGATGGTGGGGTTTACCATGGCAGGATTGTTCTTCCCCCAGAATACCCCATGAAGCCCCCCAGCATCATCCTGCTCACAGTAAGACTCAGAACAGCTGCTGAACCAGAACAGGGAGGTGTCGGATCAGTGAGTGTCTAAAGGCTGGAGGGGGTGCTGACCCCAAAGGAACTCATGGTTTATTTATGTTTTACCTTTAATATGATTAACATTGCAGCAAAACTAGACCAAACAGACCAGGAGGAGGACTTGAATCTGTTAATTTGTTGATCTTTAAAGAAACCTCCATGATCTCCATGTGCTTGTTGTCTCCGTCCACAACTCTCAGATGTGTCTCTGTGTCTTTTCCTCACAGCCCAATGGGAGATTTGAAGTTGGGAAGAAAATCTGTTTGAGCATCTCAGGTCACCATCCTGAGACCTGGCAGCCCTCATGGAGTAGTAAGTACTACTGTTACTATTACTACTCTTACTATTATTACTACTATTACTGTAAATATACTTTACTCCAGATTTATACATATGCAGTCATTTCCTGTCCATCTGTGGTTGCCTGCACTAGAGTAAACACCACCACACCTGAACTCCTGTAGCTTTCTCCCAACCTGGAGGCGATGGTCTGCTCTTTTCCATTAGAGAGCTGTGGTGCTGATCTTCATCCTGGCTGCTTCCTACTCCAACACCAGTCATTCCAGGACCTGATAGAGGTTCCTCTTGATGGTGTGGAGGTCTGAGGACTCATAACCTGAAAACCCTCTGATCCTGAGCAGGATGTGAATACCGTCCATAAAGGCTCTGAACAGGAAGATTGTTCTGTCGACAAGGTCACGTTTATCTTTAACAGATCACACTGACCCAAAGTGCTGCACAAACAATAAACACATCAATCACAAGGACCAAAGCATTTCACTGAGATTAAAACAACAGACACAATAAAATACTAAGAACCAATAAGCTAAAAACCCAAATCTAAAAGATAACTCCTCCAATACCCGAGTCAGCTGATTTAAAAGATGCGTCTTAAGTAAAGATTTCAAATGTTTAAGGCTATGAGTCAGTGTTTGCGAAAACACGTCGGCCAGTCGGACATTACGACGTGATTTAATAATGTCCGACGAAAAACTTTAAATCGTCGGACATTATGACCGACGCCGTGCGTCTTCTCTGAACGTGCCAAAATAAAATAAACTTCCTGAAAACCACAAATTGCAGACTGTTGGCTTCCCCCTCAAAAGATCCAGTTTCTACACATATTACATTATTTATTTGGACTCTCAGTGTAGCGGGTCTTCTTTTGGGCGGAGAGAATGGAGAGAGGCAGAGCGCTGATTGCTGATGCGCTCCGCCGGGCAGCTGCGTCCTGCACACGGCCACAGTAACATTCTCAAAGTGGCGCCACCAAAAAAAAACATAATTAACACACGATCGTTCATGTTTGCTCATACTGTCTTTCATTGTGCCTGACGCGCTCTGCTGCTGCAGAAATCATCTCCCGTGCTTCGGTGACGTCACCTCACTGGCACGGCCGCACAGCACACATTCCGCTATTTTTGCGGTCGACGCATCTTTTTGATCTGCTAATTTCAAAAGTAACTCATGAGTTCAAAATGAAGAAGCCAGGCAGCAGTTTTTCTGGAGGATTGAGGAGATGCAGCTAAAAGACAGCAGGACAGGAAAATAGTCGCATAAAAAACAAAACAGTGTTTGAAAAGGAAAATGTAGGTATCCACTACATGTAATTTTATAATAATAATTTATAAGCATGTAATATTTATTTATTTGATACAATTCAGATCACCTTCAAAACTCAGTCCCACACCCAGGGCCTTTTCAAGGCATTTCGGGGACCACGGCACAGTGCCCCCCCCCCCCCCCCCCCCCCCCCCCCCCCCCCCCCCCCCCCCCCCCCAAGAAAAAAGATCATTTCTTTATATTGTGATATTTGTGATGAACTCAATCGTCAGACAGAATGACATTTTGTCCTTAACAGCAGTTTATTAGAGTAGTTTAACAAACAGCTGAGATAAACCCGCATCTCCAACTTCCAGTTTCACCTCAACCAGCCACAGCGTCTCTTAAAGGAACAGTAACATCAGGCTACATCAGTCACAAAAAGCCCTTATGGATCATTACACTATTTAGAAATATTGTCATATATAATGTGTTGTTTCTGGTGTTTCATAATAATTTATAATAATTATATGATCTCTAATCATTTCCTGATAAATTCTGTTAATCCTCATTTTCTGAATTTTTCAGAAAATCACATTGATGGTTCTTTTTTCAAATTATGTCAACAGATTATTGTCACAATAAAAATATGTATAATATGTAAAGGTCAGAGGTCACTACAATACCCACTGTTAAATAGACAAATCTGAAGCCCGCGAGGACATTGTCCTACGTGGTTCAAAAATGTCCTGCGTGAGACGCTCCCACGTCTGCCAGTTTGGCAGGCGTGGATCAAAAGTTTTCGCAAACACTGTATGAGCAGTCCTTCTATCAAAGAGGCTATTGAAATAGTGCCTTCTAGGGTTCTACAATCCCCCAAGTCACTTTACAGCACATGCTGGTGGTCATGAGCTACATCATAGCCACAGCCGCCCTGGGGCACGCTAACACAGGTGAGACTGCCGAGCACAGGCACCACCGATCTCACTGACCACCACCAGCATGTAAGGTGGGTTAAGTGTCTTTCTCACCTCAATCCACAACTTTGGACCGTCCACAGAGGAGGCCCCGTCACCACTGGCCTTAAGACCAGTTCTGGTTAAAAGGGCCTGGGAGCCAGACCTCATGGTCTCAGGAAGGAGCCATGCCATGCAGGGATTTAAAAACAAAGAAGAAAACTTTAAAATGGATCCTGAAATAAGCAGGAATACAATGTGAAGCAACCAGAACTGGGGCGATGTGTTTCTGCTTCCTGGTACCAGTCAGCAGGTGTTCTCCTGCATTCTGGACCAGGGAAAGGCGACATCGTGAGTCGTGGTCCACACCCAGATAGAGGGAATTACAATAATCCAGTCGTAAGGAAACAAACAAGTGGACGTGTTCAAAAACGTCAGCATGAAGGTAATGCTGTACCACAGCCAGCTACCTCTAGTGATAACTGACTTGACCACTGCACTCACCGCTCTGTTTAGCTCAAAGGAACCATCTGAAAACACTCGAGGGTTTTAACACAGGGTTTCTGAACAAGCCCCCCTAAACCACCACAAGCACCCCCCCACTGGACCCCAGCATCAGCCCAGCCTCCTCCTCCAGCCTGATGCTGCTCCACACCAGATGTAGACCAGTTACAGCTGACTGGATGAGTCCTGATGCGACGAGCACGTACAAAGACCTCGGTGCTCAGACATGTTCCTGAAGGACAAACGGCGGTTTTATTAACGACGGTCTTCAGAGTCAGAGGGACGATTTTTAAACCTAAAACACACACACCTAAGAGAAGCTGGTTTATTAGAGCTTAGGAGCAGTCGTGTCTGATCCTGTTTGGACCACCGGAGACCTGGCGTGATAATTACACCGAGTTCTGACGGTCCCAGAGAGGTCTGTCTCTGGTGACTCACAGACGTTCTCCACAGCAGGCTGCTGCTTTATTAAAGTGTGACTGATGAATTCCAGCATGTCATTTAGCAGAAATCTGTTTCTGTTAACACACACGGTAATATGTGCTTCAGTCCTCTGCCTTCATGTGAAAAAGCACCAAGCTGGTTTAAATAAGTTGAGACACGTCTCTATGATGGTGTAAAGGTCTGTGTCCTCTGATCATCCTGAGGTCTTCAGCAGATCCTCCATGTGGGGTCACAGAGGATCTGCTCTGCTGCTGAAGGATCTAAGGGTCTGGTTCTGATATTAAATAATAACTAAATAAAAAGTCCAATGGATCAAGTTGCTCTGACATGTTCATGTGTGTTGACTGTTAAACACACAGAGTTTAGGTAAATGCTTTAGTGTAACATGTCCATCAGTCACTTTTTAATTAGATTCATTTCTGATGCTTTTGTCACGTTTCCTTTCCTTTAAGTTCTCCTCTCCCTTTTGTCTGCCAGTTCGAACGGCTTTAATCGCCATCATTGGATTCATGCCGACCAAAGGAGAAGGTGCAATCGGGTCTCTGGATTACACCTCAGAGGAACGAAGAGCTCTGGCCAGAAAGTACGTTTGAGTGATGGGTTTGTCTGTTTTTACGGTCTGTGCAGCGTTAGCGTGGAGCCATAAATGGCCTCTGCTTGTGATGTGATTCTATTGACCCAGTAGTGACATTTATAACTGTTGTACATGTTTTTGTCATAGGGGAAAGAAACAGGGCACATGTGAAGCCTTTATTTTGTTGTTTTACACTCTTACACCAGCAGGCGCCCAACCTGACTCACTTTTAGTGTTTTGCATTAACTGGATGATGGTGGCCTGGGATGGTTTCAAATTCCTGGCCTGAATTATTGTCCCAGTCCACCCCTGGATGTGGTCCTTGGGTTCTCTGGACAAAAGCGTTCAACAAAGACAAACATTAATCAAACCGGTGATTCTGGAGTCTGACGTGCAGAGCAGCTCAGAAGGACTTTCCTAACTTGTGTGAACTATTATTGTTGTGTTGAGGTCGTCCTTTGATGGAAATGTTTCTGCTTGATAACCAGACTTGTGTCCTAGCTCGTCCTGCTTTTGCCCGTCTAACATTCTTGGTCTCCAGAGGACACACGTTGGTGATCATTTCCCAGCACGTTGCAGATTGAGTGGAGCCGGCACAAGTCTCTGATCTGTTAGCAGATGGGGCTCTTGGTCATCTGGAGCATTAATTAACACACAGACTTCCACAGGAAAACACACTTCTTTCTAAACACTCATTTCCTAATTGGAAAACATTTTTTCTGGTTTCACGGTTAAAACTGAAAAAGCACGACTCATGTAGTACATCTGAGAGTTCTGAGGATTTTCTTGATGCTCTGGTGATGTGGAAGATATGACTCACTAAGGGCATCAGTTATAAAATGTTGCCCAGCTGGAGATGTAACTAGAATAACACAACAAACCCACATCAGGACTGAGAAAACGAATATATAAAAACTTTATTTTTGACTCAGATTCGACTCGACTCAAACTTTATTTATAAAGCACTTTACAGACACAAACATGCCACCTAAGTGCTTAACAGACACAAGTAAAAACACATCACATAAAGTCTACTGTATCAATAAAATGACATAATAGTCCATCTACAGAAGACCATTCTGACAAGTGGGCCACAGCTTCACTAAATAAAAGTGAAAACTTCTCAGGGGTATTTTGAGTAAAAGGACGTCTAAACCTAACAGGTGCAACAGGTTTATCAACATTTTTGTGCAACGTGACATCAATTAATAAAGGCTTGTGATCAGAAAACACAGCATCGTGAATATGCAGGTTTGTCACAGTAAGCCCGAGCGACAGCACCAAGTCCAACGTATGACCACATACCTGAGTGGCCCCACTCACAGACTGATTTAGACTAAAAGAGTTCACCAAGTCATTAAAATCTGAGCAGAAAAACCAATCTCAAATAATGTCTGGCGATCATAAACAAGTGCAGGGTCAACATGTTTCATAACACAGGCTAAAAATAACAAATAGCAAAATAAAAGGAGCAGGCAGACGACAAGCCAACCACACTGGCGCCATCTTGATCCTTTTTCATTTAAAACTGTTGAACTGTGCATCAAACGGATGTCTGCACCATCAAAACCACAATCATCATCATCGCCTTTATTTATAGAAGCACCTTACAGCCATATCATGCCACCAAGGTGCTGAACAAAACTAAAATAAGAAAACAGATAAAAACAAGTACATATAAAAACAAAAAAGTCATAAAATACAAGAAAATTTAACTAACAACACTAACACCTAGAATTAAAAGCCAGGTTATAAAAATGGGTCTTCAACGTCTTCTTAAAAACCTCTACTGACGTGGAGAGCCGCACTGATAATGGAAGATCATTCCATAATTTCGGGCCTGCTACCGAAAAGGCCCTATCTCCTCTAGTTTTAAGTCGAGTGTCAGGAACCAAGAGCATCTGATGATTCTCAGAGCGGAGCGAGCGAGTAGGTACATATAGTTGTACCAAGTCAGACAAGTATTCCGGCGCCAATCCATTCAATGCTTTAAAAACTAATAAAAGAATTTTAAAACGCACTCTAAAAGCAACCTGTAACCAATGCAGAGCTGCCAGGATGGGTGTCACATGATCATATTTCCTCTTTCCTTCTAGGAATCTTGCTGCGGCATTCTGTACAAGCTGTAAGCGAGCTACTGTACTCTGTCTCACCCCAATTAAAACAGAGTTACAGTAGTCCAAGCATGAGGTGATAAATGCATGCACAACTGTCTCGAGGTCCTTTCTAGTTAAAAAAGGCTTCACTTTAGACTTTTATGTCACCCCTAAGTTGACCGCTGAGGAACGCAGTTAGGCATTCATCTCCCTACAATCCACTTCTAAAGGAGTATTTGACCCAAACAAAACTGCCTCAGTCTTGCTCTCATTCAGACATAAAACGTTTTGAGTCAGCCAGGACTTGATTTCAGCCAGACAGTGCATTAAGTTTGTAATGGGACAGTCACTGCTATAGTCCAAGGGTAAGTATAGTTGACAATCGTCAGCGTACATATGAAGTTGGATTCCATATTTCCTCATGATGTCTCCCAATGGCAAAATATAAATCGAAAACAACAGCGGTCCCAATATTGAACCCTGTGGGACACCCCGACACCCCCCCCACCCCCGCTGATGTGTGAGTCCTGAAGAGAACCCACCCATCCTCACACTTACTGTCCTGTCCTTAAAATACGATCTGAACCAGCCTAAGGCCAGACCAGAAATTTCCACGTAATGCTCCAAGCGATGGAGCAACACTTCGTGGTCCACAGTGTCAAAAGCAGCCGTAAGATCCAATAAAACCAGCAGCACCGGATTTCCTTTATCAGTTGCCAACAAAATGTCATTTAAAACCTTTGTCAGTGCTGTCTCTGTACTATGAAAAGCTTTAAAACCAGACTGAAAAGTTTCCATGATGTTAAACTGTTCTAGGAAATCCATTAACTGACTGTAGACACATTTTTCCAGAACTTTACTTAGAAAAGGGAGCTTTGCAATCGGCCGGTAATTGCAAAGCTGAGAAACGTCTAACCCCGATTTCTTTAATAGAGGGTTAATAACGGTCTTTTTAAACTCCATTGGGACATAACCAGAGGCCAAGCTGCTGTTAATAATTGTCAATATCAGTGGTGCAATTCCATGAAAAACCTCCTTAAACAGACGCGGCGGTATGATGTCTTCTGGAGATCCACTAGGTTTAGTCGCATCCACCCACTTAATTAAATCCTCAAGTAATACTGGCTATAAATGTCTATTCACAGGCAAGGAGGGAATTTGCACGTTTGCTTTTGGTAGTGCAGAATGCAGCAAAGCCACCTTTTCAATAAAAAACCTAAGAAAAGTAGTACACACATCGTCTGATAACTGTGCGGGGAAACCATTATCCATATTTAACACAGCATTAATTGCGGCATAAAGCACCCGAGAGTACCAATAGTAGAAAGGTCTAGGGTTCTATGGTTTTATATTACAACCTGATGAAATGACCTGGGGCCTCGTTTATAAAGCTTCCTCACACACAACATGGCGTCTGAAAACGGCGTGTTCTACGCAAAATTTATGATTACTAGAAAAAACTTGATGGCAAAATGTGGCAACTTTAAGCAAACTCTGACCCTGTTGTTAGAACAGGCAGAGCAGCCAGGGAGACTTGTACACACACTTACCCACCAGTGATGTTTCCTGTTCAACTATCAGGGTTCTAGTCCACTCTACCATGTAGCTTTGGGTTCCTGATGTTTCTACTTGGTTTGGAAATGACCTTTGACCTTCTCAGCTTGGTGGGCAGTGACAGTTTCCCCTTCTTGGCGTTGTGTTGGCACACTCAGAAAAGTTCAAACTAAAGCAGAACAAATGAAAAAGGAGCGTTCACCTGAACACAACCAGGTGTTTCCTGATTTCTACTGTCAGAAGTGACTTTTTAAAAGAAAGGATGTTTGGTAGAACTCAGACGTTCTCCTGTTCTCTCACAGATCTCAGGACTTCTGCTGTGAAGCCTGTAGCTGTTCCATGCGCTCTGCCCTCCTGCCTCTGACCCCCAACAGCAACCCCAGTGCTGAGGATCACAGGGCTAAAGAACTGGCTCAGCAAATCAACTTCAAGGTACGAACCACAGCAGGGACAGGAAACTGGTAAACCTCCATTAGTCTGTAGAGCTGCATGGTCAACATCACGTCACAGGTCCTGCTGCAATGTCGACGCAACGTGATTTGGTCTAATGTTTCGATACCTGACACGCAGACATGGGGGGGTTGGTTTAGTGATCAAACGTGAGAAATCTCATCGGCTCTGTGACGCATCAATCAACAACTTACTGAGTCTTAATTGGCCCAAGCTACACAGGTGTGAATAGGGGACGGCACTTTGGACCTGTTGGTCAATATTGAAGATTTGCCTCAGTGTGTTTGTGTGGGTGGGGGGGGTAACCTTTCATCTGTTGGATCAGGTAGGATGTTGATCAAAAGTCTGAAGCCATGAGGCTCTGAACAGTGAGTCAGACATTCTTTAGCATCTCTGGCTGGTTTGACCTTTCTGTGTCTACACTTATGATTTCATCATGTTGCATAAAAAAACACTGATTTGACCCAGAATAATGTCATTTACCTCCTGTGGTACGTAAAACACCAACAGGTTATTATGCATATCAGCAGGTCTGTTAAAACTCTTAGCAGCTGGTTTTCAGATTGTTAGGCTCTGCCCCTCTCCTGATTCAGATTCTAGAACTAGTGTGTTTGGAGGACTTGGTCAGCAGCCTAGCACAGGCATTCTGGACCACCTGTAGACGGTTCAGGGAGGTTCTGCTCAGACAAGTGAAAAGCCAGTTGCAGTAGTCTAAGCGTGAGGAGATGAAGGTGTGGAGAACAATCTCCAGTTCAGAGCGGGACAGAATGGGACTCAGCTTAGCAATGTTCCTGAGATGGAAGAAGGAAGAGCCAACAAGAGAACTGACATGAGAATCCAGGGTGAGAGCCGGGTCAAAGGTCACACCAAGATTCCTGACAGAGGGTTTGGTGTGAGAAGCAAGCTGACCAAGAGAGTCTCTGACTTTGGGAACCAGCTTGTCTGAGGCACAGATGAGGATCTCAGTCTGGTCTTCATTCAGCTGTAGAAAGTTCCCAGCCATCCAGGTTTTAATAGAGTCTAAGCAGCTGTGCAACAGCTGCAGCTTAGACATCTCATGGGGCATAAAGGAGATGTACAGTGGGATGTCATCTGCGTAAAGATGGTAGGAGATTCAAGAGCTCAGCATGTTCTGAAGACGAAGCAGATAAAGGAGGAAAAGTAGAGGGCCCAGCACAGAACCTTGTGGGACACCATGGGTGAGGGAGGTGGTGGAGGACCGAAACTTGGAGATGGCCACAGAGAAGGAACGCTCAGACAGATAAGAGGAGAACCACTCCAGAGCAGTTCCTGAAAGGCCTACCCCGTCTCAGCCTATCCAGTAGCAGGTGATGGTCAACAGTGTCAAAGGCTGCAGTCAGGTCCAGCAGAACCAGAACAGAACAGTCCCCTGCATCACTGTAAGTCAGAAGGTCATTAGAGACCCTGAGAAGAGCTGTCCCCACCCAGCCCAGCCTGATCTGACCAAAATGTAAAAGCAGCTGAACTCTGCCAGAGGCCAAAAAGCAGGTGATGAATAAACTCCTGTTTCTCTCCTTGTAGGCGGAGTCTAACTCCTTCACACCGGCTAGCGGAACTGTGGAGAGTGAACCATCATGTCCCAGCCAGGGAGAGACGTCCTCCTCATCTACAGAGCTGGAAGCTGCTGACACACCTCCACCTGAGCAGGTACAAACACACACACACACACACATTCTCATCTTGCATACGTTGATACGCACTGATTGTCCGTCGGGGGAAGGCGGGGGAATGATCTTGATGCAGGCTATCCCAGAGCAGGGGTGAGAGTGTGGTAGGGTTGGGAGATTAGACAAATTATTCGACCATCTATGATTGGCTGAGCCGTTCAACGGTTGTTTTTACAAGAGGCGATTTATTCATTTATTTGTCTGTGAGTAAGTTTGTTAATGATTCATGCAGCTGCGCATATATTTAACTGTTACCCACAGAATGGCAGGTGAAATGTTGATAATTTAAGTGAAATTGTTTAATTGCATTGTTTCTATGTTACTGGGGCACTCTGGTCAGCTTGTGTGTAATTAAAATGAATGAATATTTAACAGTTTTATTGAATGTTTATTATTATTTTAAAAAAGAAAGTGAAGGGAAAATGGATCATGTGACCTCTGGCTGTGAGTAAATGCGCCCTCCTCAGTGTGTCCAAATGCAGCAGTGGGGGGGCCCACTAATTGAGAACCACTGGTATAAGCTAACCATTAGCATTAGCAACTCCACCACACAGCAAACGCTCTTCCAGGCTTGTGTTATATAAAACATCTATGTTGCAAGTCAGTGGTAGAGTCGTGATGCTGTTATCCAACATGAGGCAAGATGTCCAGATGTCAAGGAATAAGACTCCAGAACCTGCCGTCTGAAGCTCAGCAGTGATGTGGGCAATTTTTAGCTCTGAGAAATGGTGCACCTGTGTTTTTATTCCCTCAAGTACGACTTACAAGGCACTCGTTCCTACTAGAGATCACTGCAAATGTATTGATTAAACAAGTGTTCCACTCCTTTAATAATTAGAAACATGAGAGTTTAAAAATAAACTGTTTTAACATGTAATCAGCAATCGGGCCTCTCTGTAATTCCTATTTTATATAGCAAGTTGCAAATTGAGCAGAAGAATGTTGCAATAACTGTTCCACAAAAGAAAGAGAGAGCAAAGTTATCTGTCTTTTTTTCTGCTGATCCGATCTGTGACTGAAAGCTCTGATATGATCTGAACAGGGAGTTTTTTGATCCGTTGCACCACAAGTTCTCAGTGTTTGTTATAAAACTACATAAACCCTCTGAGAAGCTTTGGAAACACTAGAACAATCAGCCCTGGGTCTGGAGTTTTATTATTGAGACCTATTACTCTGTTAGAGGCAGATGTTCCAGCTGTTGTTCCTCTGACTGCTCAGCTGGAACTATATCTGAGATGTTGTCTCCTTGTCCTCCACAGCCAGAGGCTTCTCCAGCACCTGGAGCAGAGGGGCCCCAGACCCCCAGCAGCAGCCCCCGTCGGCCCCTGAGTCCCCGGCAGCGTCGTGCTCAGCAGCACAGCCTCCAGGCCCAGAGAGCTGCCAGAGAAGGGCCCGGCAGCAGAGCCGCATCTGCCCCGGCTCCTCGCCTCCCTCAGAACCAAAGCCACGCGGGTTCTGCGGTCCTGATCGTGGTGCTCACTCTGGCTCTGGCTGCTCTCATCTTCCGCAGGATCTACCTGGCCAACGAGTACAAGTTCAACTACGATTTATGATGTCTGCAGGTCTCTGGGGCCTGCAGGACTGAAACCGGCTGAGGTAAAGGAGGAACTCTGACTCTGGGACTCCTGCGCAGCTTCCTCTCAGGCACCACCTGGACGTCTCAGAGGAGACGCACCGACACGCCCCCCAGGTGTTGGTTTTAGGAACAGGAAGCTGTTTGTGATTCTTTCTCCTTCAGTCTGATCCCTGACCAGGTGTTACAACTGAAACCATAACCAGGCTGCAGCGCGACACACTCACACACACACACACACACACTCACACACACACACACACACAGGCTTATGGTTGGGACACTTCTTGGCAGTCCTGGTGAAATCTTTTTATCTTCATTTATTCTAAGGTTCGGAAGCAGCTAGCTGGATACCCGTCTGGACCTGGCACCAGGCCGGCACCAGGCCGGTTCTCCTGTGAGCTCTGAGATGTGGGAAAAGGATAAAAGAGTCAAATATAGAAGAAATTTTCACAAATTGTTTGATGTTCTATAGAGTTCAGGTCTAAGATTGTGTGATCAGAGCGCAGGTTCTCTACAGCTGACTTCATAGACTGGAGGAGGTTTTCCAGGCTGTGTGTGTGGGGGGGGGGGGGTAAATTTAAATAGCTTTAGTACAGATGTTTCAGCTGAATTTGGTGGACATATTGAGACGTTGCTTCCTGGCAATTCTTTGTGGTTTTATTTCATTCCAAAGGCTTTAGAGAGCATCAGGATGACGCGTTCATCTCTGAGGTCACGGTGGACATTACGCAGGACAGCACTCCCCACTCTGGTTGGACCAGTTTGATTCCTTCACCTGTGGATAAGTGTGTTTTCTCCTTCTCACCTCTGCATGTTGAGTAAATGTGTTTTTAGCAGCCGACCCACTGGGCAGGAGCCCGTCTCCTCCAGGTGTGTTCCTTCAGACCCGGGGACGTGTGTCTGATCAGTTACGTTAATCGTCTTCTGATTGTGCCAATGGATGTTCTAGAAGGACATGAAGAAAATAAATCACCTTGCTTGTTTTAATAACATGTTCTCTCGGTGTGTGTGTGTGTGTGTGGGGGGGGGGGGTCATTCTGTCAGGCTGAAGCTTTGCATCCCGCCTATTCAAAAGAGTTCATTTTTTGGGTGGATCTTTTATTTCCTGTTGGAGAAAATTAAATAAATATTCTAAATAAAATATAAGTTAAATCTAAATACTCAGAACCAACAGATGAAATGTAAAAGCCATGTAATTAAACTGAAAGACACAATGGTAAATCTAAATGTTTGGATTAAGGATGAAGTCAAATCTAATTATTTAAACAGACAAAGATAAATCTAAATATTAAAATTAACTTTAGTTAAATGAACTTGGAGCTAAGTGTTGAAGAGTTGCCGTTTTAGACTAAATGTTTAGTCTAAAATGAAAGGAGCCTACCAAAATAAAAGGGTGATAAAAGTGATGTATCTACGTCTCAGGCGCCTGAGTCTGTTTAACCAGAACTCACCAGTGTGCTGGCAGAACCCAGACCAGAATACTGGTCTCCCGTCATCATGAAAGGATCTCTTCACCCGGCCTTTACTTTGGTAAGCTCAGCTGCTTCCATTCTGCAGTCTAGCTAAATGTTTCATTTTAGGCTGAAGATTTACTCTCATCAATGTAACTTTATGAGCTAGACGATGCAGTATGCTGCATAGTGCTGGTACCAAGTCTGTTTTTATCTTTTATTTGTGTTTTTTTAGTGATCTAAGATTACAATACTAGATTACTGCCTATGTGTATATACATCTATCTTTGTTTTTATCTTTCTTCTAATTACCTTTTGAGTGATGGTGCTGCTGTGACAAGTGAATTTCCCCACTGAGGGATCAATAAAGTCTATTCTATGTATGTAGGTGTAATTAAGTACTCAGATTATGTATTTAGATGTGATTTAACATTATGTGTCAACATTTAATCATAGTGTTGTAATTTCTTAAGAAAATGTGGTCAAACAGACTTCAGCACTTCCTATTATAGATTTATGTAACTAAATAGCTGTTAACGTTGTTGTTTATAATGTAGGTACTGAGCCATGCCCTCGTATGTCAGGACTCTTGTACTGATGATGATGATGATGATGATGATGGAGTGATGCTGATGCTGCGCTCGCTCTTGAATCTGAGGACCAATCAGAGCCCGTGTCAGACTTCATCTCTGGCTGTAACACCTCCGGAGCTCCAGTCCGTCCGTCTCTGAGCTCTAACATGTTTGTTGCGGGTCCCGAGGACAGGATGGTTGTGGACTCGGAGCTTCACAGCCGCGGACCGCAGGTCTCACCTCTGGACCTCTTCTAACGGACATCATGCCGCCGCGCTGCTGCATCCTGCTGCTCCTCTTGGCGCTGTGCGCGGACTGCCGCAGACACCGGAGCCGGAAAAGGCGCTGGTCTGCGCCTGCGGACACCTACAGGTCCGGGACGTGAGTGTTCTTTAATTCAGTAAAACGTTAAGAGAGAAGAAACAGAAAATGTGTCCCATCGTGCGCGCGCTGCTGCTCCAGTAACTTCAAAGCCCGGCGCGCGCCGGACTGACATCATTATTGAAACGTCTCTGTCTCCTCCTAGAGACTCCTCAGCTGTTCTCCTGCTGAGCAGGAGGCCGCTCCTCCAACAGCAACACGGAGAAGACATTTCTTCACATGCAGTCTTGTTTTTCCAGAGCTTATGTCAGAAACTACGGAGCCTTCTGGGGCGGCTAATAACTGGGAGTTACCCAGAACAACACGGCCAAAAGCGCCTCTGTTGGAGAACAGCTGGTCCAGAAGAAGTCCGCTTTTATTTTGAAAGCGGTTCTAATGTGACGGTGCCGTAAAGCAGCGTGATCAGTCGCACCTGCAAACCGCGGACTTTCTACGGTTGTGTTAAAACCATGTGATGGTAACAGAGGCTCTGCTCTTGTCTGGGTCCTCTCCAGCTAGGACCTTATTCCCTGGTTCTTTACTCCTAGAGGAGGAAGGGCTGTGACCTGCTCCTGATGTAACCACTATTCACTGGGCTGGTTTAACTGGTCTATGTAGAAAAAGCATAGAAAATAGTACAAACAACACACCTTGGCTCGAGCCCCTGAAGCCACCCCCATGGTTATCAGCAGGGGCGGGTCCAGGGTGTTTTCTGGAGGGTGGCACATGGGGTATCAACAATGAACCTGGGGGGCAAGAATTAAAGCCTCCACCAACCTCTCTTCCAAATTCAAACCACTACCAGAACAATGAGTTATTTTAGACCGTACACCATATTGTTAGCCCGCGAGCCGTCCCGCCGTCATTAGGACGGCCTGGCGTCAAAAATGACGTCCTAAATAATGAGAGACGGCTTTAAAGTTTGATGGCAAGCTGTTCCTGTTTTCTGTAATATCTAATCTAAAATCAGCATTTTGTGGAAGTAAAATAAAAATCTGATTATTGCACAAATAATTCAAACTTATTCAAGTCTGTACTACTGGAAATACACAGATTTATTATGGGGGGTTCCCCCAGCACGGAATCCCCGCATCTGTCTTTGATCTTAGCAGCGCAGCTGCAGCGGTGATGGAGACGCGCTTCTAGAGAAAACGGGGTGAGGTCGGTTACAGACCTGGTTTTGGTTTCTGGAGTCTGATGTTAAACAGAAAAACATCCTCAGTAAAATATTCTGGGTGACAGTAAAGTCCTATCTGCGGTAAAAGCTCGTTAACGCTGATGACCTTGATTGCCGTTTGTTTATTAACACATGATGAACACGCTTCCAAACTTTCTGGACATCTCCTGTGATTTAGTTACAACAAATTTACCTCAACTGTTTCAGCTGATTCTTCCATGTTATTAATAATAATAATAATAAGCCACAACAGGGCTCAGTAATAAAACACAAGTCTGAACCCCTCGCTCGCTCTCTCCGCGCAGCGTCATCAACTGATGAAGAGGCAGAGAAAAAGGACAAACCTCCAACCTTATTTTAATATTTGTCAACAAAAAACGCAGCTCAGCATCATTTTACCTGCAGTTACGAGTTACTAGTGAAGAAAACGTAACTTCTATTAGCAAAAAAAAAAACATAAAAATGATTAAATGAATCAGGAAAGCAGGAAGAAATGTTTTAAAAACTAAATCTTTTTATATTTTAATGACACCAGCAGGCGTCTGTGGGCTGAATTAGGATTTAATGATAGCTTACCTAGCGTCTGGAACCAGTTAACTACACACCTGTCCAATAACCTGTCCTGTGGGAACATTTGGACTTTTACCATCTCTTGTCTCTGGGGAGGAGCAGATATTGAAAACCATCGACTGTAGTTTAAAATGAACCAAAGCTTCTTGAAGTTGAATTTAACACCAGTTTGACGTCACTGTGGGTCATGAAACCTAAACCCTAGAAGTTAGGCTGACTCAGCAGCACAGTGTTGTTACAAGCTTTGGTTTGTCTTTATGTGTCTGTGTTGTTTGGTCATTCGGAGCTCTGTCTGTAAACTCCTGAAGACAGCAGAGGCTGATCATCAGATCTCTGACAGCGGTCACGCACACACAGCTGCAGCCCAGAGGTTCTAATGAAATGACCCAACGGACTTGAAGCCAGAACCCACCTCTCCAGCCATTACATAAACCCTGGTGTTCTGGGTTTTTATGCTTTTTTACCACACTTTGGAGGAATAATGATGCTGATTTGAGGTGCGTTCATCTCTCTCTCTCTGCTGTCCAAGCCCCACTTGGTGTGTGTGAAGTCAGGAAAATGTGTGTCCCTTGCTCATTGCATGAGGCTTGAGAGCTCTGGACATCAAAATTGCTTGGAGAGCCTTCTGAGGAGCCATGCCACGGCCTGGGCCCCGCAGCCATGGACCAACGAAGAGAAATGTAAATCAGTTCTGAGAATAGCTCTCTGTGGTTCTGTTAGACTGAGGGCCTTTATTTCCTCTGTCAAACTGTATCTAAAATAGAAAATCGTTGCTGACTAAAGGTTGGATCAGTGAGTTCAGATCATCAACGTTAACAAAGTTTATGTAGAATAAAGCAGAAAAACCATTAGCTGATTAATGAAGCATCGTTCTGAGCTCCGTGTGTGACGGGCAGGGTCAGCATGTTAGCCATCCATGTTTGGTCCTGCAGAAACAACAAGATGCAACATGGGACTCGTTTTAGGAGTGGAGCCTGAGGCATGTTCAGAGTTAAGAGACGGGTATAGTCACTGAGAGTCATCAGAGAACGCTAAAGTCGCCGACATCTAATCCAACGTGATGACTGGTGTTAAACATTCAGTAAGTTCAGGCCCACCCGCCTGAGCGCCCAGGAAACTGAGATACATTTTATAAATTTGCTTTGATGGTGGCTGCACAGTGGCACAGTGGTTAGTGCTGCTGCCTTGCAGCAAGAAGGTCCCAGGTTCAAATCCCTGTCTGGGCTGTTTCTGCATGGAGTTTGCACAATCTCCCTGTGCTCTCCAGCTTCCACCCACATGTGACTGTTTGGTTATCTGGCTTCTCTAATTTGTCCTTAGGTGTGTGTGTGTGTGTGTGTGTGTGTGTGTGTGTGTGTGTGAGAGAGAGAGAAAGGATTATACCAGGGTCAGAGTTTACTTAGTTCCCACATTGTCACATCACATTTTTCTTTATTTAAGTTTTCATAAAAAAATAACTTAGGCAACTTTAAGACCCCGTTTATAAATGAGGCTCCCGGTCAAAGAAGGATTTGTTAGAAATAGAACAAGTAATTAACAGGGCACATGACCCAATAATAATAATAATAATAATAATACACAATAAAATATAATCAATCAATCTTTATTTATATAGCGCCTTCCACTGCCTTTGCAGGAGCCCAAGGCGCTGAACATAAAATACACTAAAAACATGAAGAGCAATAAAAAGGAGATAAAAGCAACATACAGACATAAAAACAAAGTACAACATGTAAAAACAACACAAAAGCATAAAACCAAGTCACATAAAAGCCAAACGATAAAAATGAGTCTTCTTAAAAACCTGCAGTGGTGACAGTTTAATATCAAGTGGAAGCTCATTCCAGAGAGAAGGAGCCAGGACCGAGAAAGCCTGGTCTCCTCTAGACCTGTACCTGGTCTGTGGGACAGTCAGTAGCCCCAGGTGAGCCGAGCGTAGAGTTCATGATGGGGTATGTCTTTTTATTAGCACTGCCACGTATGGAGGAGCCCCCCATAAAGAGACCGGAAGACATAGCACAGAACTTTAAACTTTGCCCGAAAAACTACAGGGAGCCATTGTAATGAGGCCAGCACAGGAGTGATGTGTGCCTGTCAGAAATCTGGCTACAGAGTTCTTCACCAACTGTAGACGTCTCAGTGCTGCCTGACTTAGCCCAACATATAAAGCATTACAATCATCGAGCCTGGATAAAACAAATGCATGGAGCACAGACTCCATATGCGCTATATAAGAAATGATTTTCCTATGTCTGTTTTGAACCCGGGCAACATCGTAGATATTTGGCGTCTTCTATGAACCAGTGAGGCAGCTCGTTAGACACTAGCCTGGCAAGCCATCCTATATATGTGAATATATAGTCTGGCCACGAACCATTGACGGCTCTCAGTCGTGAGGCGGGATCTACGGTTGTCTTTCAAAATGTCAGCACGCAATTGGATAGCGCTAGGACCAATCAGAGTGACGAACAACATGACGTAATCACGGCGACGGAAAAGCGGGAGGCTTTAATAGCGTCTAGCTTCAATGATTTCTGTCGTTTTTGTATGAAAAACACGCGAATATCAGGTGTACTGGGACATTGCACTACTTAGTTTGATAAAAATAAGAAGCCGCTAAGTATATCAGACAGACTTACGCACGTTGGAGTCTAAATAATCCAATGTTGATGACAAAGCCGTTTCAAACAAACGTGTTTTCCGAGTTGCCGCCATGTTGCTTGGGTTCGCGGCCGCAGCGCTGACGTCATCGGCTACTCCCGCTCTGTGATTGGCCCATGATATAGAGCGCTGTGATTGGCCTAACCAAAACTATAGCGAGTTGTGATTGGATAGACACAGCAGTGGTTTGGGCTGCGAGGGTTCCAATGAAGCGTGCCTAGACCAAACTCTGCAAAGCAAGAATTGGTCTAGTTCACTAGGCTAGCAACCCGGCGCATGTGACCATTAAACAAAAACTCTGTACAAAAGACATTGAGATACTGGCTGTTGGTCTCCGGCCCAATTATATCCCGAGAGAGTTTTCACATGTCATAGCGTTTAATGTGTACATCTCGCCCTCGGCTGACGCAGTCGCTGCATGTGAGCTGCTCCAAAGTTCTGTGGAGAAGCTGCAGACAGCTCATCCAGATGCGCTTGTTCTCATCAGCGGGGATTTTAATCACGCGTCTCTCTCCTCCACTCTCCCCACTTTACACAGTATGTTAAGTGTCCCACAAGAAATTTCAATACAATTGATCTTCTGTATGCTAATGTCAAAAACGCATACACTTCTTCCCCCCTGCCGCCGCTCGGCCACTCAGCCGCTCAGACCACAACCTCATTTACCTGAAGCCTGAATACACACCCAGGGTGATTAGGGAGCCTCCTCAGAAAAAACTGTGAAAGTGTGGAATGAGGAATCAACAGAAATTCTGAGGGACTGTTTCCAAACCACTGACTGGGAAACACTCTGCAGCACTCACGGTGATGACCTTGACAGCCTGACCCACTGTGTGACTGATTATGTAAACTTCTGTGTAGAAAACACCATCCCAACATGAAGAGTGAGGTGTTTCTCAAACAATAAACCTTGGCTGACCACAGAGCTGAAATCCCTGCTGAATGAGAAAAAGAAAGCTTTCATGTCTGGAAATAAGGAGCAGCAAAAACGTGTACAGAAAGATCTCAAATACAAAATAAGACAGGCAAAAGACAGCTACAGGAGGAAGCTGGAGAATCAGCTGGGGCAGAACAATGCTCGTGGTGCCTGGAGAGGCCTCAGGAACATCACAGGTCACAGGGGGAGGAGTGGTGCCAGTGGGTATGCAGACGGGGACCAGAACCGGGCCAATGAGCTTAACCTGTTTTTTAACAGATTCGACTCCACTCCCCCCACTGCTGCTACAGGCACCACCAACACCACCACCCCCCCAACCACCTCCACTCAGCCAGCCAACCCCCCACCTCCCAACTTCACACCATTCNTGCTGGCACTAGGTGAAGGTGATGACAGAGAACGAACTGCTGGGTTACGCCTGTGAACAGTTCCTGGGCAAGTCGGTGACGGAGATCAAGAGCGTCATCCTGCAGACGCTGGAGGGTCACCTGCGTGCCATCCTTGGTGAGTAGCCTCTTCTGTATCAGCAGGAAGTCTGTGAAGCTCACGGTTACACATCACTGTTGGACGTAAACCACGAAAAACTGTTTACACTCCACACGGTCGTCTATCAATAACCACTCACTGAAAGTGTTTAGAGTGCTGTAAAACTACAACAGTGTGGTTTTATAGAGTCGATCTGATGACATCAACAGAGTCCAACTGGAATCATGAACTGATGACATCAACAGAGTCCAACTGGAATCATGAACTCTATAGGACGGCACCAGTTACTTCTTTCATTCCTCAAACTGTTTAAATGTTGGAGGAACTGATAAAACACAAAGCTGAACACGATTATCTGTTTTAGCTTCCTGATTGGCCTCAGTTTGGAGCTTAAATGACTCGTCTGAATCTAAAGTAAAGGTTTGGGGTCTTTGGATCATCGTTACACGTAGAAATTCTTGCTGAACTTGACGTCTGGATTCACTGGAGCTGCTGCTGCTGGTGATTTAAATCATCACAGCATTGCATGTAAATAAACTGTAAAGATTTATAAAATATTTGGTTGGAGCTTTTAGGACATTTGTATTCGGGCTAGCTGTTAGCTTGTCTCTCCTGAAGCTTTGAGTTTATTTTTATTTATGATATTTACACAGAAACACACTTTTATAGGGTTGAGACGGCCCTTTCAAACAAGTTAAAATGATGCTGATTAAATTATTTTGGTGTATTTCAGGTAAACTTCTCAGCTTGTTTGGGAAAAAATCAGCAGTTTCTTTACTTTGGCCTCGAAATAATAGGAAGAAAAAATAAATTTACGTTGCAATCTTCCTGTACAAGTACAGCCATCTTTGTGGCGTTACTATGGTAACACATCTCTGTGGGATAAAGGGGACTCCAGGTTTTGAGTGCTACTCTAGTGTTTCATACTAAAATGAACCAAAACGCTAGCCTGGCAAGCCATCCTATATATGTGAATATATAGTCTGGCCACGAACCATTGACGGCTCTCAGTCGTGAGGCGGGATCTACGGTTGTCTTTCAAAATGTCAGCACGCAATTGGATAGCGCTAGGACCAATCAGAGTGACGAACAACATGACGTAATCACGGCGACGGAAAAGCGGGAGGCTTTAATAGCGTCTAGCTTCAATGATTTCTGTCGTTTTTGTATGAAAAACACGCGAATATCAGGTGTACTGGGACATTGCACTACTTAGTTTGATAAAAATAAGAAGCCGCTAAGTATATCAGACAGACTTACGCACGTTGGAGTCTAAATAATCCAATGTTGATGACAAAGCCGTTTCAAACCAACGTGTTTTCCGAGTTGCCGCCATGTTGCTTGGGTTCGCGGCGTTCGCGGCCGCAGCGCTGACGTCATCGGCTACTCCCGCTCTGTGATTGGCCCATGATATAGAGCGCTGTGATTGGCCTAACCAAAACTATAGCGAGTTGTGATTGGATAGACACAGCAGTGGTTTGGGCTGCGAGGGTTCCAATGAAGCGTGCCTAGACCAAACTCTGCAAAGCAAGAATTGGTCTAGTTCACTAGGCTAGTTAGACACAGCAACCTGAGATCTTTCAGTTTTTGTGGAAACCACCTGCTTAAACAAACTCAGGGACACGTCAGCTGTCCGGTTCTTCCTGTTGTGGAAACCGCCAGATCCGTTTCTCAGACATGAATGTGAACTGACAGGTTTCACAGAATGACTGACTGCACATCATCAGGCTGCTTTCACTGACTGAACATCCTCCATCTGGGACAGAAGGCTGAAAAGATCCCAGATGAAAGGCGGTGTTTCTTGTTTCCCATCAGCGGTTGTGACAGAGGAGAAACATCTGGCTCAGAGACAAACTCTTTGTCTCATCAGCACCAGAATTAGAACTTTGCCTAAAGCAGAGCAGCTTTCCTGAGGCTCTAAAAGGGGATTAAAAGGAAAACCACCAGTCCTACGGCAGGGAGAGATACGGCTGGTGAAAGAAGACAAGAATACCTCCACTTTAATATGTGCAGCCTTTACTGAAGGGTCTGTGGGAGGAAGAAGAGTTTGTTTAAACATTTAAACACTTCTAAAGTCAGAGTGACATCATCAACCGTAGAACAACCCTCCAACTTAAACTGGGATTGAATAAAAACCATCAAAGAGACCAGAGCACCAGTTCAGTCATGGAAAGTGCAGCTGTGACCTGTTGAAGCTGTCTGAGGTCTACCTGAGCTACAGAGTTCCAGAGGGGGCGGGGCACCTGAAGGAGCCTGCTCCTGTCCCTTTAACACCAGTATCTGTGATTGCAGGGCCCTGGCTGAAACCGCTGACACCGTGGTTCTGGTCGGGTCTGAGCCTGGAATGGTGAACGGGTGTGTATTTCTGTCAGCCCTTAGGCACATTGCATGTACTACATTATCCATCAGAGTCCGGTCACAGGTTCTGTTCTTTTCTAATCTGTAAAACTCATTTTCTCTTTTTAGATTCTTGGGTTAAATTCTTAGAGACATAAATTAGCTCAGAACCTGCTAACTAGCTGTAACTGGACCCAGTGTCTGTGATAACTCCTCATGAGTCTCATCACTGTGGAGGACTTTTGTCCCGCTCTTCGTCTGAATTCAGACACATCAGAGGGTTTTACAGCAGGAACGACCTGTTTAAGGTCAAAGGTCAGACATTCTCCTGCTAGAGAGCAGAATTCCTGGTTCCATCAGTTCCAGCAGGTGGTCCAGGTCCTGAAGCAGCAGAGCATCACACTACCACCACCATGTTTTAGTGTTAGTTTGACTCCAGATGGAACGGGACGCACACCTTCCAGATGCTCCTGCTCCACAGAATATTTACCCAGAAGGCCTTGGGGTCATCAGGATGGTTTCTGTTAAATGTTGTGCTGTTTTTGGTCAGCAGAGGTTCTGGTCCTGGAACTCAGGTCATTCTGCTGCAGCAGACTGATTCCGGAAGATTCTCCAGCATCAACTCCATCCTTGTAATTTCACGTTATCCTGGAACCTTTTTCTCTCACACCTTTATCTGAGCTTTGATACACTGATGCTTCCGTCTCACTGAAGTTACATGTTGGTTTATTAGCTTCATTTACTCCTTGAATGTGCACCTGTTTCCCCGGCACATATAAACAGGAATAAAACAAGAATGTTTTGTTTTTCAGGCTTCTGTCAAAGAAGGTTATTGATGGGACCAAAAACCAAAAGCTGAGGACCAGCCACCTTCTACGCATCGATGAACATGACTTCACCATGAGGCCAGCATTTGCAGGCAAGCTCTACACCAGGGGTCACCAACCTGGTGCCCCCAGAAATCCTGTACGGTGCCCTCAGGCCTGTTCTAAAAATAGCACAATTCACTGCTCAGCAAAGTCTAAAATATTATTTTCTGCTGCTATTTTTCTTAAATCACATTTTATGTGATTAAAAATATGGCAGCAGAGAGGGCCTACATAATTGTGTGAACCACTGAGGAACAAAGCTAATGAGTTTTACAGTGAAGCTCTGGCAAAGAGTGGTGGAAGCTAGGGTTAGCTGACAGCAGTGAGGTATGAGACAGCAATGAGGTATGAGACAGCAATGAGCTGTGAGACAGCAGTGAGGTATGAGACAGCAATGAGGTGTGAGACAGCAGTGAGGTGTGAGACAGCAATGAGCTGTGAGACAGCAGTGAGGTGTGAGACAGCAATGAGCTGTGAGACAGCAGTGAGGTGTGAGACAGCAATGAGCTGTGAGACAGCAGTGAGCTGTGAGACAGCAATGAGCTGTGAGAGAGCAATGAGCTGTGAGAGAGCAGTGAGGTGTGAGAGAGCAGTGAGGTGTGAGACAGCAGTGAGGTGTGAGACAGCAGTGAGCTGTGAGACAGCAGTGAGCTGTGAGACATCAATGAGCTGTGAGACAGCAGTGAGGTGTGAGACAGCAGTGAGGTGTGAGACAGCAGTGAGGTGTGAGACAGCAGTGAGGTGTGAGACAGCAGTGAGCTTTGAGACAGCAGTGAGGTGTGAGACAGCAGTGAGGTGTGAGACAGCAGTGAGGTATGAGACAGCAATGAGGTGTGAGACAGCAATGAGCTGTGAGACAGCAGTGAGGTATGAGACAGCAATGAGGTGTGAGACAGCAGTGAGGTGTGAGACAGCAATGAGCTGTGAGACAGCAGTGAGGTATGAGACAGCAATGAGCTGTGAGACAGCAGTGAGGTGTGAGACAGCAATGAGCTGTGAGACAGCAGTGAGCTGTGAGACAGCAATGAGCTGTGAGAGAGCAATGAGCTGTGAGAGAGCAGTGAGGTGTGAGAGAGCAGTGAGGTGTGAGACAGCAGTGAGGTGTGAGACAGCAGTGAGCTGTGAGACAGCAGTGAGCTGTGAGACATCAATGAGCTGTGAGACAGCAGTGAGGTGTGAGACAGCAGTGAGGTGTGAGACAGCAGTGAGCAGTGAGACAGCAGTGAGGTGTGAGACAGCAGTGAGCTGTGAGACAGCAGTGAGCTGTGAGCCAGCAGTGAGGTGTGAGACAGCAGTGAGGTGTGAGACAGCAGTGAGGTTCTCTTTGGGAGTGACAAGGACGGATAGGATCAGGAATGAGTCCATCAGAGGGACAGCTCATGTTAGATGTCAGAGAGGACAGAAGGAGGTTTGGACATGTCCAGAGGAGAGACAATGATGATGTAGGTAGAAGGATGCTGAGGTTGGAGCCACCAGGCAGGAGGCTGAGAGGAAAACCAAACAGGAGATTTATGGAGGTGGTGGAAGAGGACATGAAGTTAGTTGGTGTGAGGGTGGAGGAGACAGGACTACATGGAGGCAGATGATTGGCTGTGGAGACTCCTGAAGGGACACGCCCAAAGAGAAAACAGATTTTTTTTATCACACTTGCACTGATATAGAATTAGAAATTATATTGTTGAAAAAGCCTTAAAATATGTTAAAGATGAAGTCGAGTTAAGTTCTGGGTCAAAGGTCGGTATTGTGTGCATGACAACACTTGGTGCATCACCCTGGTAACCCTTCATACGGCTCAGTAATGGTGAAGTAGCTCTCAGCTTCATAAAGGCTGGGGACCCCTGCTCTACGCTCTTGTGCGGAAAGCAGGGCCGGATCCAAACGTCTGAGTCAGGGGGGCCGTGTTCTGATCTGATGTGAAATGTAAGACTAGAGGGGCAGGGCCCCTGGTTCTGTTCCAGTCACCTTTATTCTGTAGCTTTGGTTTTAGATCATTCACTTTTGCTTTTACTTGTCTTTATGCATATTTATAACGTAAACAGCACTTTGTTCTGGCCCAGAACCGATGAGGAGGAGTCTCTGTGAAGGACGTAAAATGATCTAATACCAGAGAAATAAATGTTACAACTTGTTTGTTTCTTACAGCTCATTAAAGCTTTTCTTAAGCTCTTCACTTTTAAATTCATCAAAAACAACATAGGCTGGAGGAACATTGTTGTGGAGGGGGTTGGCCAAAAGAACATTTTATTTGACCAGATTCAGCTCAGAAATCTGCTGCTTTTTATCTGCACTGAAGCGTTTCTGGTAGAGAGATGCCCTGTGTAAGGTCTCAGGAGTCGCCGTGATGGTGATTATACAGCAGTCTAAACGTTTAGATGTAGAACCTTCCATGGGTCTGTTGAGATGTGCCCGGACATTTATTTTTAACATCATTTTTATTATTAATGTGGTTTGATCTGCGTCCCACAGGAAACGTCTCTGCTGCTTGGAGTTCAGCAGCCAGTTAAAAATCCGAAGCTGTTTCTTTGTTTAGCGTAAAGCTTCCCATCTGAGCGCAGGAGGAGGTGGGAAGCTAACGGAAAAGTCCCGCGGTGAACTTCCAGCTGCTCAGGCTCTGCAGCTGCAGGCAGACTGCACCGAGCCTTTTCACGGTGTTTGCTGCTCGTTGGTGTTTGGGTGTGATCTGATCTGAGAACAAGAGGAAAATGATCTTTTGGTTTCAGCGTCATCAGAGCTGACTTGTGTGGAGCTTCTTGTCAGCAGACGTTTGGCTGAAAGAGAAGTGTGAGCTTGCAGCAGCTGTTGCGGTTTATCTAAGCTTCAAAAGCTGTTCTGGTGAAAGCCTCTTACGTGATTGCTTCCTGTGCGTTGACTGGAACATTTTGAGAACAACTCATTTTCTAAGGCTGGAGAAGATTTTCAAGTCCCAACCAAGAAAAGTCAAAGTGACATTTTTATGTTGCAGGAGACCTCGGGGAGCAGCTTTGTGTGAACTTACAGATACAAAAGGACAAAAGGCTTGTTTGGACTTTTGTCTCTGTAGGAAAGTCGTCCGGAGGGACGGCGGGCTGGTGTTTAGCAGCAGAGCTGTGGCGGTGGATAAGGTTTGTGTTACGCTGCTGAAAGCTCTCTGGGATGACCAGAAAGAGCTGTTTAGATGAAATATTTGTCATTAACTAGTGATTTTCTGCTTATAGAGCTCCTCCTCCCTGTGTGAACAGGCTTTAAAAACATCTAAGAGTGTGGCTAAACCCGTCGTGCATTAGTCGCCTTTGCATTAAAGAGACAGAAGTAACTCTGAAGAGCCTCCATCAAATCCATTTCATCCTTTCCCTCTGGACTCTGGACTCTGTAATGCATAGGCCTGCCTGTCTGATCTAACCGGTCAACCAGCAGCGGATTTGCAGCTGCTAATCCATGAGCAGATGAGCATGGGATCATACGGGTGTTTGCTCCCCCTATTTTGTCGAAATCATGAGGACAATTAAATCAGCTAACGCTGAGCTGGACTGAGGAAACACAGAAAGGAGTCTCCTTCTAAATGTTCTGGACCCCGTTTGTCCTGGTTAGGGTCACCAGAGGGGTCTTGATCCGGTTCTGAGCGGGCTGCGCTGCATGATTGTTGAATGTTTTAAAGGTAGAGTCAGATTAAAAGTACAATTCTGAAGAACAGATGAGGACTTTCAGACTGAATTTTAACACTTTAAACTGATGATAGTTTATGTGAAGCGTTGACCTCTGACCTCTACAGGGTTTAATGGTGTTCTGTCTAAAGGTGACTACCAGATATTAGAGACAAGGCCAGGATGACAGGTATCTGGTTTAAGGACCCAGGAGAGAGGCAGGAATCCTAGGTGAGCAGAAAACGAGTTCATGCCAGAGAGTCGAGGAAGCCGAGATGGAAATCTGAATCCAAAATCAGAGGTCAAAATCTGAGCGCTCCTGAGAACTTTATGAAAACGGCCATCAGAAAAACTGATGCAGCAAACGTTCTCCAAACCTTGTTGTCACATGACTCAGCAGCAACGCTGAACATTTATACAAAGCTACACAAACTCAGAAAACGGTGTGCGATGCTGCCTATTGTTGGGCGTTAACGTGGTTTCAGAGGGTCGTTAGATAAACGATCATCACTAATGCATCTGTCTCAATTAGAGACATTTCATTTCAACCAGAGTGAGACAGAAATGCTGTTTACTCAGCGACTCCAGTAATTAGGTCAAAACAAAACAAAGGTAATAATTAGCAATTAGCTGGATCTCCACATGTGTGTAACATGCTTTTGTTTTGCTGCTGTGCCGTTGGCAGGAATTCCTTTGTGAAGACCAAAGTATCTGGAGAAGAGCCATGGCAGAACAATGAAAGCAGCAGTAATCCTGCTGTGGATTCACATTTCAGCTTTTCCCTGCTCTGCTGGTGCTCGCTGGTGTTGTGAGGAAGCAGCAGCTCACACACGCCTGCTTCAAACTAAAGTGATTCTGGGAACTCTCAACCACCATCTGGGTTTACAAAAAGCTTTGCTTTGATGCTGTGATGGGTTTTATCTAAGAATCAAAATCTCAGAGAAGGATTTGCAGTTTGGATGTGAGAGCTCCTGGGTTCAGATCCTGGACGAGCCCCCATTTAGTAGCATGTTAGTGACAAAGGAGCGTTCACAGCATGAGGTGGTTTTATTAACCAAAACCAAGCATGCAGTGTAGAGCCATGTTTAGACACGTCACCCATGTTGGCAGCCCAGAGAGAGACCTGCAGAAGACAGGGTCAGCCAGCCGAACCACCTCTCAGGGGGAGGTAGACCTTTAATGATCTTCTCAAAGATGAAGGGAAAGATGATGGCCAGCCATCACTGTTTACTTCTGAAATGTGTAAACAGCAAAGGGACATTCTGTCTGCATTATTGTTCCGTCTGACGAGAAATAAAAGTTCAGAGGAGAAAACCACCTGCATGAGTTGGAAAATCCCCTTTAAAACATCTCTGAGTCCCTGCAGAGCTGTTTACATCCGCCGTGGTTCTTGAGTCTGGGTGTGGTTTGTTCCTGACACGTGTGCAGACCTCAGGGAGACAGATTTTTCAGTTCCTTATCTGTTTATCACCAGGTGTTTGATGTTGTGTCCCCTGGCAAGGAACATCAGCAGTCAGGATTTACTGTGTACAGCATGTGATCGGTGGCATATGGTAGGAGTAAGAGAAGTGAGGACACGGCTGACAGCTGGAACTGGGCAGGAGTTAATCTAGTCTTCCAGGTAGCAGCTTTGCTGAGCTACTAGTTATGTAAGGCTGGCACCCACAGCGCTGTGCAGATTATCAGCAGGAACCAACAAACAACAGAAGGATCTGTCCGTTTGGGCTTTTGCTGTTAGTAAGGATCCTGGGATCCTCTTCCATGTCCCTGAAAAAGATCCTGGCTCTTATTATTATTATTCTCTCCATCAGACGTAATAAGAGAAGGATCTGATTAGTCGTGGTTTAGCAGAGACCTCTATCCTGTTAGTTTTGAGACGATGGCTTCATGACAGCAACACAGATCATAGCTCTAAATAAATCAGTCTGCAGCATAATTCTGATGTCATTCATTTGTATATCTAGCTTCTATAAACTAAAATCAGCGCGACTAAAGATGTTCTGGAACAAAAAAATTATATTAGAAAGCCAAATGATTCAGATCAGTTTTCTTAGTAGAAAATCACAGCAAAACTCCGACCAGGGAACACGATACCACACCAGTCCAGTTACTGGTTCTGTTGGATTCACTTCTGAGTAGTAGTGAGAAGACATGTTTTACTGCCACCAGCCTCACTGGGATTGATGTTGTACTTAAGGCTTTTTAACAAGCCTTAGACATAATATCTGCATTAATAATGAGCTGTCTGACATAAACAGCCTGAAGCCTGGTATCAACAGGATAATAATATCCCCACCATAGACAGTAGATACTGGACGTAGCCCGCCCGTTGGGCTGTCTTGATGTGAATCTGAATCAAAATGGGCGGCTCCCACCATTGCCACCTCGGCTGTGTCACACGTCTCGTCACGCCCAGACAATCCATAAATGGGAAAAGAGGTGGAGCTGAGGGTGGGGTAGTGAGGGTGGGTGATAACAAACCATTTAGCTACTAGCTAAACTGAGCTAATCCCCGAAGCTAAGACGGAGCGCCAGACGCATGATTTGGAATCGTAGGATGGCCAAGGAAGGTCCCGCCTTTCTTGCCTCTGATTGGCTGGAAGGGCTCTCCTAGGATTGGCTATTTCATGTAACAGCAAACCGTCTTCCCACGCTGCAGAGTTTTTATGTCTGCAGCCAGATCTTGAGGAGTTTTTTTGAAGAACATAAACTTAGCTCTATAATAACCATTTTGTCCTGTTTTACAACAAACCAAAACCAGCAAAAACGTGAACTTGTAATAAATCTTGTTGTATTTATCACACTGTTGGATTGACTTTATATCTGTTGGCTCTCAAGCATTGAGGTTATCTTGTTACTACAGGCTATGTTATGTCTTCACTTTCATAGGTTAAGGCTGTTTGTAAGTTAGAACACAACTCTTATCATCTGTTTAAATGTGCATCATTTAATCAAAATTTAATTCAGAGCTGATTATGATTTAGACCTATGTTTCACCAGTTTTTCATTATTCTTGAAGACGATTTGCTGCTAAATGAAATAGCCAATCGTAGGAGAGCCCTTCCAGCCAATCAGAGGCGAGAAAGGCGGGATCTTCCTTGGCCATCCTACGATTCCAAATCACGCCTCCAGGACAGTGACCCATGAGGCCGCCTGGCTTCCGTACGAGGCTGCAGCAGCGTTGGTCGCCTGTGGAGCTCTAATATGGTCTGTAAAAATACAAACAGAGCCTCAGACCACTGTGATTGGAGCCTGAATGACCTGAAATAAAAATAAATGTCTACTTTGTCTCTTAAATAACAATGAATACATGTTATTTGTATAATATTTGGTTCACTTTTCATCAAAATTACCAGCATTTCCAGTCCAGTCTATTCTAGTATAGTCTAATCAATTCTATTTTATTTATCCATGTGCATATATTTATGAGTGTACACTAAATGAGGCGTTTTATTTCTGGTTACAGATTGTTCCTGTGTGTTATCCTGCTTTCCACCTAACCCCTGAATGTTTCTGCGCAGTAGTTATGTAAATAAACTCATGCAGAATAACTCGGCTTCAGCCCTTTTTCCAGAGCCCTTCTGTGTTCATTCATACAACCGTGTTTGTGTGAACCTTATAAGTGGTGTATAACATTAATTCAATTCAATTCAGTTTATTTCTATAGCGCCAAATCACAACAAGAGTCGTCTCAAGGCACTTCACAGAGTAAACATTCCAATACAGTTCAGTTCATTAAGCCAATTACTGGAGGAGATTAAATTGGTCTGTTTGAATAGCTGTGAAGCCCTGTGGGTGTGCACTGCTCCAGCTGCACTAATGCCGCTAACACTGCTTCAGTGCTGAAAACATCATGTTTGCTCCACTTTCATTTAGAAATGATGCGATACAGTCACATGGTTAGGGCATAGTTGAAATTAAGACATTTCAAGAGGGGTTAACATTTCTAAACCTTTTGCAAGGGTGGAGGCTGGTGATTTTTTTGGTGGGGCACATTTTTACCATTTGTTTTTAGATGCTCTAACCACATACCACCACTAGGGGACGCCAAATTACCATTCTTATACTTTTTTTGGGGAATCCTATTATTGTAGTGCTTGAACCCAACGGACTGGTACCAATTCACGAGCACTTCCAACAACAAAGTTGTTCCAAAAACATGCTTAATATTCACCAATATAAGCAAACTGCACACATATTTAACGGGAAGAGGCTCGTCTAAACGACAGAATCCACGTTTTCAACACCACCCAATGACAATAAACCGCTAAATGAAAAGCAAAGCAAAGCTAATTTCATGAAGTCAAAAGCATGAATTCAGTCTTACCTTTGCTGGTTTATGGTCATAATAATCCGTGTTATAGTAAAAAAATCCACTTGTGTAATCCTATGTCCCAACGTCACACTGAGCTGTTTTTACAAATCTCCAACGCCACATTCCATCATTTTCCGGTTCTCCATAATAAAAAAATCCATGAGGTGTACTCAGCTGCTCTACAATGAACAAAGAATGGTGAGCTAAAAAATAAATAAATAATGGTGAACTGTGGAGAGCTTCCGGTTCTGGGTGAACTTCCTGAGCTGAGACTCTGCCCAGTTTTGGTTGCAAACCTCTGCGCCCAAAGGCTCTCCTATTCTTTTGTACTGGAGGGGGATCCAGCACGCATGTGCCAGTTATAGAGTAGGTCTATGGTAAAGAATGCTGCGCCCAAAAAGAACAGGAAAGACGGTTCTGTCGTGATAAAAGTGTGAGAGAACATTTTTAAACTACACTTAAAGGCAGATTATACACAGCACTTATAGTCTGTATGAAGTATAGATCATTTAGTTTATTTTTCATGTTTTTTTATAGTTTGTGATTCCTATCTTCTTCTTCATGTGAGACTGGTGGTGTGGCACACTAGCGCCCCCTATGGACGAGCCGCCACTGTTTGCAAGTCAAAAAAAAGCAGGATCATTAAAATCATGGCTTAAGGACACCAAGGGAAAAAGCAAAGATGCAACCCTGAGATGCTCTTTTCTGTTTGACTAAGATCCTGTTCAAGAGCACCCCAAGCAGGCCGCGTGATTTGGAATCGTAGGATGTCCAAGAAAGATCTCGCCTTTCTCATCTCTGATTGGCTAGAAGGGCTCTCCTATGATTGGCTATTTCATTTAGCAGCAAACCGTCTTCCCTCGCTAAGTGCAGACTGTCCTCCTGCCACCAACAGAACAGCTGTTTATAGGGAGTTTTGTAAAGAAAATGCGAACTTAGCGATATATTAACCATTCTGTTCTGTTTTGCAAAAAAACTGAAAAATACATAAAATGTGAACTTGTAATAAATCTTATTGCATTTATCACACTGTTGGACTTACTTTGGCTCTCAAGCATTGAGGTTTGTGAGGTTTGCCCAGCTGTGAGCAGCAGGTCTGTTTCTCCTCTAGAATAATGAAAACTGGTGAAACATATGTCTGAATCATAATCAGCTCTGAATTACATTTAGATTAAATGAGATCCAACAGATATAAAGTCAATCCAACAGTGTGATAAACGCAACAAGATTATTATGAGTTCACATTTGATGTTTTTCAGGTTCGTTTATAAAAAAAAGAAACTGAAACTGGTGTGTTGTAAAACAGGACAAAATGGTTATTGTGGAGCTAAGTTCAGATTTTCTTCAAAAAACTCCTCAAGATCTGTCTGCAGACATAAAAAAAACAGCAAGGGAAGATGGTTTGCTGTTACATAAAATAGCCAATCATAGGAGAGCCCTTCCAGCCAATCAGAGGCGAGAAAGGCAAGACCATCCTTGGACATCCTACAATTCCAATTCACATGAGCAGGACTGGTGACAAGGGTCAGTCCCTGGTGAAGTTCAACATACAGAGACCAGACTATGGCTTTAGCTGCTGTAACTCCTGCAGCAATGTTTCACAGTGCAGTGAGTTTGGAAGAAATAACGCTAGTGTTTGGATTCCCTTTTATCTATTTTACTGTTTCCTTGTCAATGTCAAGGAGAAACTTGGTTAAGGGGTAGATTGTTTTTGGATCAGCCAAGTAGGGTGGACCTTTAGGAAAGGAGTGAGTAAGTAAACTTTATTTATTCAGCACTTATCACAGAAAGAGAATCACAAAGATCAACAAAACTAATCATAAAGTCATAAAATCATAAAATTATCTTAAAACAAAACAAAAACAATATCAGAAAGTAAATTAAAATCAGAAAAACACAAAGTCATAAAATTATAAAATGATGAAACAAATGAAAGATGATTGTAAATTCAAGTTAAAAAAGAATGAAACACAAAAGATTGAAGTAAAAGCAGTTTTAAACAAAAGGGTCTTCAGCTGCGGCCAGACTGTCAGTACTACTTAAGGATAAAGGAAGTTCATTCCAAAGTTGGGGTGCAACAGCCTGGAAAGAGCGATCACCTGGACTTTTATATCTGGTCTTTGGAACTTCTAGGAGGTTCTGGTTGGTGGACCTGAGGGCTCGGGGTGGAGCATAAGGCTTTAACAGTTCAGTAATATAAGGAGGAGCTTGGCCATGTAGAGCCCTGAAAGTTCTAGTCAGGATTCTAAAGTTAATGGGTAACCAGTGCAGAGACATCAGGGGTTCCTTGAGATTGAGAAACACTGCCCGATTGGTCAAAAACACCCAAATTTCTCAAGTTTGACTTGACAGCAGAAGCTAAATGAAGTTGTTGACTAATCAGAGGAGTCATGCTCTCAGGGGCAATGATCAGACATTCAGTCTTTTCAGAGTTTAACTGAAGGAAGTTATCTTCTAGCCAGCTAGTGATCGCTGACAGGCACTCTAGTAGTTCAGACAGTTTATAGAACTCAGAATCCTTAAAGGAGCAGTACAGCTGAATGTCATCTGCATATAGGTGATAGGAGACATCATGAAAAGCATCAGTTATCTGTCCAAGAGGGTGTATATATAATAAAAACTGGACCTAAAACAGAGCCTTGGGGTACCCCACAGAACAGAATGGTGGAATCTGACATGATTTAGTTTATACAGACACTGAAACTTCTGTTAGAAAGGTACGATCTGAACCAGTCTAGAACCATGGAGCCATGGAGCATTTTCCCCTGCATCATCCACCTGTTCTGGTGTGTATGCTTGCTTGGTAGTATAACTGCTTATTAATAAACATTTATTTTTGTTTGTGTGCAGATGAGGGAACTGCCTGGTGTGCTGCTCTAGCCTTACTTATCACCCAAATAGCTTTACACAAAAAGTCTCATTCACCCATTCATACACCCAATCACAGACTGGGGCAGGTAACTTTACTAAGTAACTTTACTTATTTGCTCAAAACTTCAGGCAGGCTAGGTTGTGTATTCCAGAATTTCCTTAAGTGAGAGTTATTCTCTGACTGCTGAATTTTATCCACACCTACATTTTATCTTCTGCAGTTGCTCTTTTGGCCACTTGGCATCTTTCAGCTCCATCAAGAGACTTCCAGGACCCAAACGCCTATTTTTCGGCTTATTGGCTCTCCCGCCACTAGAGTCCAAACGTGATCCTATGGTTATTGCTACAACAGGCACTATCAGCACTAAGACCACACCTTTAAGTTCTATGTATGGACCTCCCTATGCTTGAACATGGTTTTGGTTATAGACACACACCTAGCACACAAATCCAACTGCAAATTGTGGTTCACATCAAGATGTCTGTTCCTTGTATTAAAATCCCTTGAGGAAAATCATCATTAATACAAGGACAGTAAAGTCCTTAAAACAGCAGTGGGATCCCCAAATGGCACACCACTCCTGGTATTATCCAGATAGGAGGGCCAGACATTCTGAACTGCTGTTTGGTACAAGACCACAAACAACACAAAAAAGAGCAACAAGCCGAGTCTTTTCTCCATCAGCTCAACATCACAGAGAAGTAAGTGTCACTCTGGAGAGAACACCAGCACCAAGATGCTCAGCTGGCAGCTTAGTAGCTCCACATCTGCCCAGTGCTTCTCTCCTTGGGCCCCTCTGGACTATGGAAGGATCAGCTTTATTCTGGCTCTTTGGTTCCAGGGCCTAAGCTGTGTGGAGGCAAGCCTCGATCTTACACGCCAGCTCTAGCTCATTTCCCATTAGTAGAGTGACATTCCCTAACCCAAGGACCAGTTTGATATACTGGTAATCACCATGTCTCCCCCCCCCCCCCCCCCCCCCCCCCCCCCCCCCCATGCTACACCCAAACACAACTTATCTTCCTGCCTGTGATGGGCCTATGGACACTGTCCATGACTTCTTTGGGCTGAGTCCAGATTATCAGCAGGGCCGAGGCTCAGCCCAGACCTGGTTCTCAGGGATGACCTGGATTCTCTGTTCTAGTTGAGACAACCAGTGTATGGTATGGTCATTAATTAAAGACCAAACAAATCAACCCCCCTAGACCATAAGGGTGGTTAAGGTTGTGATTCCATTGGGGTGTTGTGTTTAACAGTAACAAACCATGGAATATGAATGCTGACTGCTTTGCTGGTTGTTTGTTTGCAGGTCCTGCTGTTCCTGTGGGCGTGGATGTCCAGGTGGAGAGCTTGGACAGCATATCTGAAGTTGACATGGTGAGTGACCCAAATGTGTTCAATACCATTTAACACATTCAACCAATGAACTTAATGATTAATGGGTTAAGGACAGGAGTCCTATGTATGGTGGGCCAGAAGACTTTACAAAAGCCACAGCACAATTACAAAAGCTACAATGGAAGTAACAATAAAATTGAAGTAAAGTAACTAAATAAATAAAACAACATAAAATGGAACTTGGAGCTTGGTCCGCATTGCCGGCAGTAAGTTGGGCTCGTTTCCGGTGAGAGTTGGACTCCACCAAGGCTGCCCTTTGTCACCGATTCTGTTCATAACTTTTATGGACAGAATTTCTAGGCACAGCCAAGGTGGTGAGGGGATCTGTTTCAGTGGTCTAAGGATCAGGTCTCTGCTTTTTCCAGATGATGTGGTCCTGTTGGCTTCGTCAGAACGTGATCTCCAGCTTTTGCTGGAGCAGTTCGCAGCTGGGATGAGAATCAGCTCCTCTAAATCCGAGACCATGGTCTTGAGTCGGAAAAGGGTAGAATGCCTTCTCCAGGTCAGGGACGAGGTCCTGCCCCAAGTGGAGGAGTTTAAGTATCTCAGGGTCATGTTCACGAGTGAGGGAAGGGTGGAGCGTGAGATCAATAGGTGGATTGGTGCTGCGTCTGCAGTGATGCGGGCGTTGTACCGGTCTGTCGTGGTGAAGAGAGAGCTGAGTCGGAAGGCAAAGCTCTCAATTTACCGGTTGATCTACGTTCCTACCCTCACCTATGGTCACGAGCTTTGGGTAGTGACCGAAAGAACGAGATCACGGATACAAGCGGCTGAAATGAGTTTTCTCTGCAGGGTGTCTGGGCTCTCCCTTAGAGATAGGGTGAGAAGCTCAGTCATCCGGGAGGGGCTCAGAGTAGATCTGCTGCTCCACCACATCGAGAGGAGCCAGTTGAGGTGGCTCGGGCATCTGGTTAGGATGCCTCTTGGACAACACCACCTAGACAACAGCGGTTGAAGGACAGCATGCAGCTGAACTTGTCGTCACTGTTACATTCAGCCAGGACACCAGTGAAAATGATGGGGTCCGACATTGTGTTAGCAAACTTACACGTTGAAGCAACATTAATTTTAGTGTAACCACCAGTGTTATTAATACTCTTACTGTATTTACGCTTATCCTTAGCCAGTTTCAGGTAGGATTTAATGTTGCACACTCTGGCCCATGGCAAACATTTGACTATGGGTGTTGGAGTATCTAATGCCACGTTTCTGACTATGGAGCTGCCAATTACCAGACTCGGATTCTCAGTGGGTGCATCTCTGAGCAGGAAAAATGTGGATGGGTTGGTGGAGTCCCTCGGGCTGGGTTCTGGGACTATGCTTCCTACGTAGTCGCCCAGCCGGCCTGAGTTCCTGGTTGTTCGGGTTCTACTGGAGGACCGCTAAGGGGTGGTTCTGATCTAGTTAGCCCCACCCTAGCTAAGTAGCTACGGCTATCTGCAGGTTTTTCAACAGCGTGGAGCCGGGCGTCCAATTCCGTCACCCTCACCTTCAAAGCTACAAAAATGCTACATTTATTACACGTAATCACTAAAGGAGGCAGAGGAGTAACTAAACATCTGACACACAGAGCAAGAGAACTGTTTTAGCGCAAGTTCTGGTTTTATTTTATGTTTTACTTTTGTTACTTCTGTATAATTATTACTTCCATTGTAGATTTTGTCATATTTTTGTAGGTTTTTTATTTTATTTTGTTGAATCTTCCACGCTCTCACGTCACAGAACTCATGATAGAGTCTTGACTCAACACTTCGTCACTTCCATGATGGGAAAGCAAATTCAAACTGTCAGCCTGCAAATTTGCCCACACTTTCTTTTCGTCCTAAGCCAGCATCACACTGGTGCCATCTGACAGCTTTTAGCCTCCATTGGGTTACCAACGAGGTGGCTGCGGGTCAGAGGGCGACAGCAACCGGTGGATGACCAGAAACAGGTTGCTGGTGTGAATTTTCTCAGTTGAATTTTTTATGTAACAAACCATGGGTTCTCCTTGCACATTGATAAAGGAGCCATGGTTGAATGGATTCTCAGTCCTACCACGAAGGGACTCTGAGACTTTAGACAAGGGATTTCCTCACCCTGTTAGTGGGACACTTTCATTTTAAGGCAATAAAATCAGTGTGTCAACAAGTTCTGCAGATGCCTGTGAACCACTGGTGTGGTGGTGCAGTGAGATGTTTAAAGGACTGGGGATGGAGACCTCTGGTCTAGTCCAGCAAGACCTCCGGAGGAGCAAAGAGGTGCTGATGCAGAAAGATAAAAGTTGGACCGCATCATTGGAGGTTTTCTAACAGACGAGAATCCTGAGCTGGCTGTGGGGTGATGTCTTTCAGTTGGAATTTATAATAATCAGAACCAGACAATAAAGCTCATTTGCAGGAATTAGTTGTTTTAGCCAAAGTCAAAATGAATTTAGTGCAGGGTGACGTAATGAATTCAACCTTCTGTTCTGGAACCATAAATTTGATCTTCAGTAGTGGTGATGATGTTGTATAAGCTCCTGTTAGCAAGGACACACGAGGATTATGTTTCATTTGGGCCTCAAGGTTGTGTGTTTAAATGTTTCAGAACCGAGAGGAGAGAACCAAATGCCCCCAGCTAATTTAGATGTGTCATCAGGAAGCTGCAGGATGCTGGAAGCGTTCACAGCTGAGTCCAGCAATCACAGAAACAACTGATAAAGGGATAAAAATATTTTTGTTCCACACATTTATCAATTTGTTGGACTAACGGTAACAGGCTGGCCTGCTTCACCCCACATGGGCTCAGCCTGATGATGAGAGTCTATCAGATATGAACCAGGTACTAATAAACCTTTCACAGGCTGCTGAACACCAGTCAGAATACACCTGGTCACGCTGGTATGATGTCATCTTTATTAACCAGTGTAGATGAATAGGTTCAGATAATAATCAGCTTGTTTTCAGTGTGAGACTCAAACGTTCCACAGAGACATCAGCTTCCATCATGTCAGAGTTTGAGATTATTTATTTGCAGCCCTGATGTTGGAAATGTGTCCTTCGTATTTCTAACAGAGTTCAGTTGTTTCTGAGTCGTCCGAGGGCATCCGAACCCTCCTTAACTCTCCTTACACAACCAGGCAGACCCTCCCGTAAGGGAACATTGTGTCGCTGCAGCCGTTCCTCCTGGTCTTATATAACGGGACTGAGGATGATCCGGGGAGGGGGGGTCCTGTCTGTACGGGGTGAAATCAGGCAACATGACAGGACTAATCTGCAACCACTAACGACTATTAGTTGTGTAGAGTTGACATATGTTTGACACTTTTGTTGACTGAACATTTAGTCATAAAGCAGCTAAATAATCCAGCAGCTGTGAGTTGCAAAGCTGTAATCCCAGAGGAATTCATTAAGCCAGAGGAGGCAAGCAGAGCGAGTCCATGATCCTAAATCCAGAGATGGTCTCTGTCCTCCTCAGGACTTCACCATGACTCTGTACCTGAGACACTACTGGAAGGACGAGAGGCTGGCCTTCCCCAGCGCCACCAACAAGAGCATGACATTCGACGGGCGCCTGGTGAAGAAAATATGGGTCCCCGACGTGTTCTTCGTCCATTCCAAAAGGTCCTTCATCCATGACACCACCACTGACAACATCATGCTGAGGGTCTTCCCAGACGGGCACGTTTTATACAGCCTGAGGTGAGAATAGGGTCTGGACCAGGTCTGCTGGGCTCTGGCACTGCTGAGCTTCACGCTCCTCCTTTATCTCCTCCAGGGTAACAGTTACTGCTGCCTGCAACATGGATTTCAGCCGCTTCCCTCTGGACTCACAGACATGCACACTGGAGCTGGAGAGCTGTAAGTATGATCACACCCTGACAATATATTTGTTTATGAAGTAATTATTAAAGACCCGCTTTACGTTGGCAGCATGGTTGTTCAATCAACCCCACGCCGAGGGAAAACAGAAACAGTTGTGTCAGAGATCAGCAACACTTCCACTGGGTCCAAATCAGAGTCTTCCAACTTTGTCTTTAATCCTCAATCAACCTAAAAACACCATGGTGACAAAAACGGTCGTCCCTGCTGCTGCTGGAGCTGTGGGAGTTGGATCAGTACTCTCCAGGCCCGCTGTCCTGGTCCGCTTTAAACGTGTCGAGGCCTTTTACCCTCGTCGGCCCAAAGCTTCACCGTCACGGGTAATGGTTAATGGCCTGTATTTATATAGCACCTTCTACAGTCCTACGAACCCCCCAAGGCACTTTACAACACAACAGTCATTTACCTAATCAGTAATGAGTAAAAACTTTATACAGAGTCCACAATTTAAGAACTCTGCAGACCCCCGTTGTCAGCAGGTGGCAGTGTTGAGTCGTTTGGTGGTACAGCAAGAAAAAAAACAATGACAATTTCCCCCTTCTGCTTTTTTTTTATTTGGGGCAATAAGGGCTTTAGTATATTGTAAATTAATAATGTTAATAATATAATATTTGTTTTATATTAGGTAAGGCCATGTAATAATGTTCTACCTTTTCTTCAAACACCTCCATATATTTTAAGAATTTCTTTGGTTTAGTATTTTTTTCTTGTTCCATGTGACGTCGGGACTTTAGATAGGCTCTACCAACTGGTTGACCACACAGGTAAAGGGCTACAACCAGAGCATAAGGGGATGGGTCAAATGCGGAGGACAATTTTCACCACACACCAGTGTGTGTGACAACTGATAGCTTTAAGTTATGAAACAAAACTAACTTTTATCATACTGGAATTACCATAGACTACCATGAAAATGTTTAGGCTGTTTATTTCAATTATCATATCAAGTATAAGTACACATATTAAACCTTGAACAAGGTGTGGTCTGTGGGCCAGTTGTTGCCCTGTGATTGGTTCTGTGCGACCCATCATCACTGGAGGGTGATGCAGGCTGCAACTTTCTTTTAGCAGCATTTTTAGAACGAAATTTCACCAAAAGATGTTGCAGCTGCGACGGACATCTTAAATGGGATTGACTCCCAATATCAATAAGCAGTTTGATTAAAATCCTGTGGTTAATAAGATAGTCACACACACGCACACACGCACACACACACACACGCTATATTTTCTCTTAAGTAACACTTTCTTCACTTTCCAGATGACACAGTTTTCTCTGGTTTTGTCAGGTTCTGCTCCCCAGCCTCTGTTCACTTGTCTTGTCTTTCACAGTGCTGTTCAGTGATGTCACCTGCCCTTGATTGTTTCCACCCAGCTGTCCCTGATTATTCTCATGTATTTAAACCCTGCTTGTTCTGTTCTGTTTGCTGTTATGTCTGTTGTTCACCCCTGTTGCTCCTGACCTGACCTGTGTCTCCGCCTCCTGAGTTCCTGTTGCCGCCTCCAGGGTTCTTGTCTCCTGTGTCTTAACCTCCTGAGTCCCTGGGTGTTTCTCAATCTCAAGGAACCTCGCCTTGCCAGGCCAGACGCCTTGCTTCCGAGGACACTGTCCTTCCTTGGTCAAAGAAAATGGTTAAATGAAACAGACTTGTCCCACGTGACCGCGGCTGGCCAGAGCCCGCCCCCTGCTTACGTGCACTGTTGATGTCCCTCCCTTCATAATAATGTTACGTTTTGATATTGAGCCTTTTACTTTTTAATAGTGTATATATTAGTTAAATCAAATGTGTAAGTGAGTTAGTATCTGCTAGCAACCGAAGCTGCAGCTACTAAGCAACTAAAAAACATTTTACATATCAGCCCAATGGCTACAATTAGTTGACTTACATTTAAACTGGAAATTTTCCCCTGAAGTAGCTGCTGCCGGCTCCTGATCACATCTGTTTAAAAATACCGCACTGCATTCTGGGAATTTTTTGACCAAGAGAAGGCACCAAGGCACCTCTCGTGTATCCTTGGTGAATTAGCTAAATGGCTAACAAACGGAGGACAGATGCCTTTGAAGCACATGAACATTGGAACCAATTGGAACACGCCTTGGCGGTTCCTGATGACGAATCTCCTAGGCAACCGGGGCGGGACCAAGGCATCAAGGCGAGGTTCCTTGAGATTGAGAAACACCCCCTGTCATCTGTGTTCCCGCCTCCTCCTGAGTACCTGTTGCCACCTCCTGTGTTCCTGCTTCCTGTATTCCCACCTCCTGACCTCCCACCTCCTCCTGGGTTCCTGTTTCTGCCTCCTGGTCCCGGAATGCTGCCCTCCAGTGTTCCTGCCTCCGCTTGAGCATTCTCCTGAGGGTCCCACCAAGCTCCAGTTGTCTCCTGACTCCTTAGGGTCCTGACAGTATCCAGTCCCCTTTCCACCAGCCCCCGAGTCCCCTGAGGTTCCTTTGCCTCCGCTGCCAGCCCCTGAGATTCTTACGCCTCCGCCGCTGGCCCCCCAGGCCTCTGAGGTTCTTACGCCTCTGCTGCCGGCCCCCCAGGCCCCTATGGTCCTTATGACTCTTCCACCCCTCTCCCCTCCCTCCCAGGCCCATGAGGTTCTTACGCCTCCACCACCAGCCCCCCAGGCCTCCACCGTGACTGATTGACGTTTTGATTTTTGTGGTTTTGTGCCTCACCCTCCGCCCATGTGTGGGTTGTTTCTGTTCTTTGCCCCCAGAACCCTCTGCCAGCTTCTGTTCCCCAGCCTCTCTTTACTTGTGTCTTTTCTTTCACAGTGCTGTTCATTGGTGTCACCTGCCCTTGATTGTTTCCACCCAGCTGTCCCTGATTATCCTCATGTATTTAAACCTAGCTTGTTCTGTTCTGTTTGCTGTTTCGTCTGTTGCTCCTGACCTGACTTCTAAAACATGATAGGTTATCTTTTATTAAAGTCAAAAATAAGTTCTTGGTGTGTATTTTCAGGATGGCTTTTCTAACCCGAAGATGTTTCTTGGTTTTATTCTAAGGTTTGTGCACATCTCTTCCCCCACAGATGCTTACACTGATGAGGACCTGATGCTGTACTGGAAAAGTGGTGATGAGTCTCTGAGCACAGATGACAGGATCTCTCTGTCTCAGTTCCTCATTCAGAAGTTCCACACCACCTCCAGATTGGCTTTCTACAGCAGCACAGGTAAACAGGACAGTCTCTGCCCCACTGGCTAACAGATCCAAAACTCCAGCAATTTCCTGTGTAATTATGTGTGTGAGACTTGATATTGTTGCTGTTTGAATGATCTTAATGCTGTGGTTTTTGGTGTTTATTCTAAAGTACATAAATGTGTTTCACTTACCTGAGTCAGCTCATCATTATCTGTCAGTTAAAGGGATATTATATTATTTTTCACTTTACTGATGGTTTCAATTAAATTCAGTTTATTTATATAGCGCCAAATCACAACAAGAGTCATCTTAATGCTCTATTCAAAGTAAACATTCCAATACAGTTCAGTTCATTAAGCCAATCAGTAAAAAAGTTTCCTATATAAGGAACCCAGCAGATTGCATCAAGTCACTGACTAGTGTCAGTGTCTTTTCATTAATCCTCATACTAAGCAAGCATGTAGCGACAGTGGGAAGGAAAACTCCCTTTTAACAGGAAGAAACCTCCAGAGGATCCTGGCTCAGTATGAGCAGCCATCCACCACGACTCACTGGGGGTTGAGAAGACAGAGCAGGCACACCATATATATCAAGTAGTGTTTCTATGGCTACACTGTGATTTATTAGAAATTCTATTTAGTAAAATAAACTTTATTGTCTTTATCTGAGTGAATCTATAATTAATTCAACAGGTGAACTAGTGGTAGCACATTCTACCAGCTCCGGTGGCCTAGTGGTATGAGTGTCCGCCCTGGGACTGGGAGATTGGGGTTCAAATCCCGGTCGGGTCATACCAAAGACTTTGAAAAGATGGGACTCAACGCCTCCTCGTTTGACACTCAGCGTTCAAGGGTTGGATGGGGGGGTTAAACCACCAAATACTTCCCGAGCGCAGCCACAGCTGCAGCTCACCGCTCCCCACCATGGGGATGGGTCACATGCGGAGATGTAATTTCACCAGTGTGTGATGATGACTTGGGACTTCAACTTTAACTATGTTAAAGAAAGTGAGATGCAATATCAGGAGAGGGAGAATGTTCAGTGGTTGGCAGCAGTGTGCCAGCCGATGGCCCCCTCCATGAGGCCACCACAGCTCAGCAGAACGCCAGTGTAGCTTCTTCTGGGGAGAAAAACACTTAGAGAGAAAATAAAGTTAACAGCTGGAATAACAGGAAATAATGCAATTAGAGAGTGGTGGTAGAAGAGAGTAGCAGAGTGTGGAAAGTGGTCAGTATGTCCTCCAGCAGTCTAAGCCTATAGCAGCATAACTACAGAGATAACTCAGGATAACCTAGCCTTTTAGATGGAGGCATGTGGGAGGCAGGGCCAGGGAGAAAAGTCTTTAACGAC
>SSNS01000392.1:190418-210418 GCA_006937985.1 Aphyosemion australe
TGCAGTAATCCAACCTTGAGGTAATAAATGCATGAACCAGTTTTTCAGCATCACTCCTGGAAAGGATGCTTCTAATCTTAGCAATATTCCGAAGGTGGAAAAAGGAAATCCTACAAACCTGTTTAACGTGGGATTTGAATGACATGTCCTGGTCAAAGATTACACCGAGGTTCTTTACTTTGTTCTCGGAGGCTAATTTAATACCGTTTAGATTAGGTGATTGACTAAGCAGTTTCCTTTTCTGAGGTTCTGGTCCAAAGATGATAACTTCAGTCTTGTCTGGATTTAACAGCAGAAAGTTTAGAGTCATCCAGATTTTTATGTCTTCAAGACAAGCCTGTAGTCTACCTAACTGATTAGGTTCATCAGGGTTTATGGATAAATATAACTGAGTATCATCAGCATAACAGTGGAGGTTTATCCCATGTTGTGTAATGATTTTACCAATTGGAAGCATATATATAGTGAAAAGAATTGGTCCAACACTGAACCCTGTGGTACTCCACAAGTAACTCTAGAGTATGAAGAAGATTTCTCATGTACATGAACAAACTGAAATCTGTCAGATAAATAAGATTTAAACCAGCCTAGCGCTGTTCCTTTGATCCCTACAACATGTTCAAGCCTTTCTAAGAGAATATTGTGATGGACTGTGTCAAAAGCAGCACTGAGGTCCAACAAGACCAGAACAGACACAAGATTCTTATCTGAGGCCGTGAGAATATCATTTGTAACTTTCACTAATGCGGTTTCAGTGCTGTGATACTCTCTAAAACCTGACTGAAATTCCCTTTTTGTATCAAGTCAGATTTCAACAGCGCACTTTTGTTATGGCTTTATTTGGTTAAGCCATTAGCTCACCAGGCCTGAAAGCCTTTATTTCTCTGAACAGAGGCTGTTCGACAGGTCATCTTTGATAGGTGAGGAGATAAATAAAGGTTTTACACACGCTGTATAATGCTGGAAAGTTCTTTACGGTTTTTCTTGACTCGGTTTTTAAATGATTTGAAGATAGTTTTCAGGTCATTTTGACAAACATTGAGAGGCTGAGTGTTATGATTTAGTTATAAACCATGAATGTGATTACCAACCATGATGGTTTTTGTTGTTAGACACGAGACTGGAGCTGTTTTTATTATCAGTAACATGTAAATACATCCTTCTATTCACTGGTGTTAGCTGTCTGAGTTCACAGCAGGATCCTGGTGTTTGGTCTGCTGATGACCTCACTGCAGGAAACAAAACTAACTCATTATCTGCTATCTAAACGGATAGTTGGCTGTTTTAATGTTTCTGTGTAAAAAGTAATCAAAATTTCTATCTCACGTGTTGTGGAAAGTTTCCTGAACAGCCTCAGTACTGGGAAATAGCGTTTATGTTCTTCTGCTGTTTGGTGATGCTCTAACTTTCCCAGCTGTTCATTTCTTACAGGTTATCTTTGAGGGAGACTCTGGTTAATTATAGATGTAAAAAGCAGCAGCAGCTAAATATAGAAGCTCTGGTTTCACATCCACCATGTTTGATCAGAATTTTCCTCCTTCCCTCCAGGCTGGTACAACCGTTTGTACATCAACTTCACTCTGAGGCGTCACATCTTCTTCTTCCTGCTGCAGACCTACTTCCCCGCCACGCTGATGGTCATGCTGTCCTGGGTGTCCTTCTGGATCGACCGCAGGGCGGTCCCTGCCAGGGTCTCATTAGGTATAAGAGCAGCCCCTAATCCAGATGATCAGAGGGGAAACTGTGTTGAGTTAGTCTGCATGAGAAAACCCAAACAGGAGAAAGCCTTTAGAGTTTTTGTTTCGTTCAGCATCAGGTTTGAGTCTTTAGTTGCTGCCCTGCAGCAGAAAAACAACTGCCACCACCAGGGGGAGCCCCACATCGACTGTTATCACACCTGATTCATGTATTTGTCACGCTGCTGCTGCTGCTGCAGCACACAGGTGTGAGTGGGCTCATGTTTAGGGTTATCACACGTGCATCTGCACATTTAAACGTTTGGATTCACAGCAAACAAGGAACTTGTTGGGAAAGGTTGTTAAACATCTGAACCAGTTAGGTCTTTCTGACATGGTCTAGATCAGGGGTCCCCAATCCTGGTCCTGGAGGGCCGCTATCCAGCAGGTTTTGTGGTTTCTCTGCTCAAACACACTTGATTCAGTGGTTGAATCACCTGTGCAGCAGCTCCTCAAGCTCTGCTGAAGCCTGCTAATCACCTGCTAATTGAAATCAGGTGTGTTGAAGCAGAGTTACAACTAAAACCTGCTGGATACCGGCCCTTGAGGACCAGGATTGGGGACCCCTGGTCTAGATCATGGATACGTTTGAGTTTCTCTCCTCTCAACTATGCAATGCTCAGCTGTTGCTCTGACTGATCATGGTGTCTCCTATGCTGTGTGTCAGGTATAACTACTGTCCTCACCATGTCCACCATTATCACTGGAGTCAACGCCTCCATGCCCAGGGTCTCCTACATCAAAGCTGTGGACATTTACCTCTGGGTCAGTTTTGTTTTCGTCTTCCTTTCTGTGCTTGAGTATGCAGCTGTCAACTATCTGACGACGGTGCGTGACGGTAAAGACCGGAAACTCAGAGAGAAGGTGAAGGAACAGGTATGATGGACACTCACAGGTCACATGAACTAAACAGGGTTCCACTGTCGCTGAGTCACGATGTCTCTCCTGTCTTTCGCCCAGTCCCAGATGCTGTCCTGTGCTTGTGGCATGCCTCACAGCAAGACCATGATGCTGGATGAGACGTATGTGGCTGATGCTAAGAGTCTTTCGGGCTACATCAGAACCTCTGAGGGTTCTGAAGACACCATGGACAATCAGGAGAGAATGGTCGTGCACCTAGCTTTGGACAACGAGTCCACGGGGACCAGAAAGAACTGCATTCATGGCTTCTGCTTCATCCAGAACACCCACGTTATTGACACTTACTCTCGTATAATCTTCCCCGGCGCCTACATCCTGTTTAACCTGATCTACTGGTGTGTCTACTGCTGAGGGAGAACGTCCCAGCTCCATCTGGTCCGTAAGCTCCAACATGGCTGAGGAGCTACCAAACAGAACCCTGATCATACTGCAGCAATGTTCCACAGCTGGTTCCTCATGCTTCTGTTCCCATCGGTACAAAAATAAAGTTCAAGCAAAGAGCTTGAGACTTCTGGAGTTCTGCCTTTTCCCTCCAGAGGTCAGATGATGTCTCATGTTAGCATCCTGTTGGGTTTCTGTGGCATTCTCCAGAGCAGCTCTGGGTTCTGCTCTTGTTCTTCAGGTCTGAGTACTCAGTCACCTCTAATTCACCCATCTATCATTCTGAGACGAGCCGAGATGCAGCAGATGAGTGAAGTAGGATGGGTGTTTGTCATGTGAAGTTACTTCTTTGGCTTTAATTTTAAAATTCTGCTCCACATCTGCTGACCTGCAGAGGTCGACTCATTATTTCATCAAAACTGTTCTGTGGAATCAGGAGTTTGTATATTTATTAGTTTGAAAGTAAAGGTCCAATCTGTTTATGGGCAGCACAATAATTACATATCTGTGTCTGAACCTAAAGAACTCACAGGAAATAAAAGCTTTTTGTTTTATACCAAACAGTTTAAGAGAGGACTGTGACTCAGACGAGCTTTACTAAAGAAACAGATGAGTCGTGGTCTGCTATTGTTGCTTTAGATTGATTTTTTTTTTTAGCTTGTATTTTGAAGGCTACATTAGGACCACATGAGGGCCGTTGGATGTCCCCCGCCTACCCTGGGTTGAATTTTTTAATTAAATTCTGTCATGTTCTCCCGTTTTATCAGTTGGATAAAAGCCTAAAATTAAAAGCATGAAAAACAAGGTCTTCCTTGGTTTTGGTGTCAGATAAAAAAGAGAATTTTTATTTTTCTTATTTTTATTGTCAGTTGAAAAAACAAACACTGATTCACACGTATTGTTCTGGTGTGTTTTTACTGAGTAAAGTATAAAAACATCCAGGTGTTTTGTTGAATGTGGGGTGCAGTCTTTGGCTGCAGAACTGAAAGAACTTCATCCAATCCTTCAAAATAAGAGTCCTGAACATGCACAAATACCTCAAAACACCTGAAGCTCATATCTGGTCAAACTCACACTGATGAATAAGCTTCAGATAACAGTTAAGTGGAGTATATTAATGTTCTGTAGGATGAGAATTGTGAACATTCCCTTATTTTGTTTCTGTTCACAGGCTCGGCAGCCTTTTATCAGGTTTTAGATTCACTTTTGCTCAAAGATGATACAAAATCTGAAGCTGAAATTTTACAGCAAACATTAAGAAACAAGAACATTTTCAAGAAATTTCATTAAATGTTTTTTTGCTAGCTGGTGTTAAAGTCTGGCCCTTTTTAATTTACCCATCTGATACAGAAGAGGCACAAAATGAATGGAATTAGAATCTTAAAGTAGCTTTAAAACAATTGAGCTTAACACAGATGAATTATCTAAGGCGTGATTTCACCCATCTGCAGATGTTTTCCTAATAATAATGAAAATGGGTTTGCCACTAGAAACAGAGTCAGGTCATGGGGGCAGCAGCCTAAGCAGAGAGGCCCAGACTTCCCTCTTCCCAGATACTTGGACCAGCTCCTCCGGGGGAATCCCAAGGCGTTCCCTGGCCAGCCGAGAACCATAGTCCCTCCAGCGTGTCCTGGGTCTTCCCTTGGTTCTTCTCCCGATTGGACGTGCCCGGAAAACCTCACCAGGTAGGCGTCCAGGAGGAATCCTGACCAGATGCCCGAGCCACCTCCACTGGCTCCTCTCGATGTGGAGGAGCAGTGGGTCTACTCCAAGCCCCTCCCGGATGACCGAGCTTCCCACCCTATCTTTAAGGGAGAGCCCAGACACCCTGCGGAAAAAACTTATTTCAGCCGCTTGTATCCGCGATCTCATTTATTCGGTCACTACCCAAAGCTCGTGACCATAGGTGAGGGTAGGAACGTCGATCGACCGGTAAATCGAGAGCTCCTCCACTTGGGGCAGGACCTCGTCTCTGACCTGGAGAAGGCATTCTGACTCAGGACCATGGTCTCGGATTTAGAGGAGCTGATGCTCATCTCAGCTGCTTCACATTCGGCTGTGAACCGCTCCAGCGAAGATCACCGTCTGATGAAGCCAATAGGACCACATCATCTGCAAAAAGCAGAGACCTGATCCTCAGGCCACCAAAACAGATCCCCTCACCACCTTGGCTGCACCTAGAAATTCTGTCCATAAAAGTTATGAACAGATTCAGTGACAAAGGGCAGCCTTGGTGGAGTCCAACTCTCACCGGACACGAGCCCGACTTACTGCCGGCAATGCGGACCAAGCTCTGACACTGGTCATACAGGGACCTAACAGCCCGTATCAAGGGGCCTGTGTGTTAATGAGCACTTTTCCTTTACCAAGATAATCCATCCCACCTCACAGGTGTGGCATATCAAGGGGCTGATTAGACAGCATGAATAATGTCCAGGTGTGCCTTAGACTGCAGAGAAGGATGAAGGATGACGTTACGTCCTTCTTCTTTGAGTCTGTAAAAATCTAAAATGGCTGTTTGGAACTTTCCCATGGGCCCACCACCAGTGGAAGGGGCCAAAGGGGTCAGGTGCTGTGTGGAAAGGGTGGTAGCCGAAGGCAGGGACCTTGGCGGTCTGATCCTCGGCTACAGAAGCTGGCTCTAGGCATGTGGAATGTCACCTCTCTGGTGGGGAAAGAGCCGGAGTTGGTGTGTGAGGTTGAGAGGTTCCGACTAGATATAGTCGAACTCACCTTAACGCATGGCTCTGGCTCTGGAACCAGTTTCCTCGAGAAGGGTTGGACTCTCTACCACTCTCGAGTTGCTCCCACTGAGAGGCGTCGAGCAGGGGTGGGCATACTTCTTGCCCCCCATCTTGGTGCCTGTACGTTGGGGTTTTACCCCGATGAGCAAGTGGGTAGCTTCCCTCCGCCTTCTGGTGGAGGGGTGGGTCCTGATTGTGGTTTGTGCTTATGCACCATACTGCAGCTCAGACTACCCAGCCTTTTTGGAGTCCCTGGAGGGGGTACTGAAAAGCACTCCTTCGGGTGACTCCCTCGTTCTGCTGGAGGACTTCAATGCTCACGTGGGCAACGACAGTGAGACCTGCGAGGTGTGGTTGGGAAGAATGGCCCTCCTGATCTGAACCCGAGTGGTGTTCTGTTATTGGACGTCTGTGCTCATCATGGATTGTTTATAATGAACACCATGTTCAAGCATAAAGGTGTCCATATGTGCTCTTGGCACCAGGATACCTTAGGCCGCAGGTCGATGATCGATTTTGTTGTTGTTTCATCTGATCTGAGGCCGCATGTCTTGGACACTTGGGTGAAGAGTGGGGCGGAGCTGTCAGCTGACCACTACCTGGTGGTGAGTTGGCTTCGATGATGGGGGAGGATGCCGGTCAGACCTGGCAGACCCAAACGTGTTGTGAGGGTCTGCTGCAAACGTCTGGCAGAGTCACCTGTCAAAAGGAGCTTCAATTCCCATCTCAGACAGAACTTCGAACGCATCCCAGGGGAGGCGGGGGACATTGAGTCCGAATGGGCCATGTTCCGTCACTCCATTGTTGAGGCGGCTGACCGCAGCTGTGGCCGCAGGGTGGTCGGTGCCTGTCATGGTGGCAATCCCAAAACCCGCTGGTGGACACCAGTGGTTAGGGATGCTGTCAAGGTGAAGAAAGAGTCCTATCAGGTCTTTTTGGCCTGTGGGACTCTGGAGGCAGCTGATAGGTACCGGCAGTCCAAGCGGAATGTGGCTCGGGTGGTCGCGGAGGCAAAAACCCGGGCATGGGAGGAGTTCGGTGAGACCATGGAACAAGACTTCCGTACGGCATCGAGGAGATTCTGGTCCACCAGCTGGCGTCTCAGGAGGGGAAAGCAGTGCACTACCAACACTGTTTACAGTGGGGAGGGTGTGCTGCTGACCTCGACTCGGGACGTTGTGAATCAGTGGGCCGAGTACTTCGAAGACCTCCTCAATCCCACCGGCACGTCTTCCAGGGTGGAAGCAGAGTCCGGGGACTTTGGGTGGTGCTCTCCAATCTCGGGAGCCGAGGTCACTGAGGTGGTCAAAAAACTCCTCTGTGGCAAGGCTCCGGGGGTGGACGAGATCCGCCTGGATTTCCTTAAGGCTCTGGATGTTGTGGGGCTGTGTTGGTTGACGCAGCTCTGCAATATCACGTGGACATTGGGGGCAGTTCCAGGGTGGTGGTCCCCCTATTTAAAAAGGGGGACCACAGGGTGTGTTCCAACTACAGGGGGATCACACTCCTGAGCCTGTTAGGTCCCTGTAAAACCAGTGTCAGAGCTTGGTCCGCATTGCTGGCAGCAAGTCTCATTTCCGGTGAGAGTTGGACTCCGCCAAGGCTGCCCTTTGTCACCGATTCTGTTCATAATTTTTATGGACAAAATTTCTAGGTGCAGCCAAGGTGGTGAGGGGATCCGTTTTGAGCTTTCACTGGAGCAGTTCGCAGTCGAGTGTGAAACAGCTGAATTCAAATTCAGTAGCGTTTATCTCCGCGGAGCGTAACAGTTAGCTGTGCTAACGTTAGCTAGTTTGGCTAGTTAGCCCTTTGGCTTGATGGAATGCCTTTAGCGGTACCGTGGCTCTCATCATTATTACCACAGCTTAACAAGCATCAGACTTGGTTGGAATTTGATGAGACAGCGCTCGTGAAGATGAATGAAGGGAGGCCCCTTCGGTTTCAACCCAGCACAGAGATTCTAAACCTCCAATTATTAATAAAGTGTTGAATTTGAATTGCCTCCTGGCTGGTTTGCCATTATGTAATGTGTTGTAGGTGGTTACTTTTAATGAATCCTCAATAAAATATAAAGGTATTCATCAAGAGGTGAAATTCCATATAAATATGAATTATCACTATTATTGAACCTTTAATATTTGATTGATGATGAAAATAGGTCCTTTGGGCATTAGGTGGTCTTTACCTATGCTACACGAGCAAAAAAGTAATAACTGATCATTTGCACGCAGACTGTGAGAAGTTACAGCTCTCTGTGAGATTAAGTTACAGATGTAGGTGGGTAGTAGTCATAGTAGTAGTAGGTTCCAGAACTCTTAGTATCTTCATAATCAATGGAGCCCCAATACCTTGATTCACCATATGGCAACGGAGTGGGAGGCATATCATTAAAGCAGGAAGTCCTTCATATGGAGAATAAATCATGTTAATCTCATGCTGGATTGAATAATTTATTTCCTCAGGTGAAAATGAGTTAATTAAAAAGACAAACTTCAGATCTCGCTAGACCTGTTTAGAAATTCTCTATCCTTCTATGAGAAAGCTGTCAACATAATTTCTAGTTACAATAATGATCAGCGCAAACTCTTCTCCACCATAAACTCTGTTCCTTCACTGAATGAATCTCTGGTCCCTCCGTCCTTCTATCTATCCAGGATTTAGAAGAGCTATTGACTTCAACGCGCCCCTCAGGTTCACCAGAAGACCCAATCTCACCTAAATTAATGGTTAAGTCTTTTTCAGTCCTGGGTCCCATTATTCTGGCGATTTTAAATACCAGCCTGTTAAATGGAGTGTTCCCAGATGTCTTTAAGAAGGCGGTCGTCCAACCACTTCTAAAAAAACATGGCTTCTTTCAAACTATCGCCCAATCTCAAAATTACCATTTCTCTCCAAAGTTTTGGAGAAAGTGGTACATATTCAATTGGCTCGTCACCTTGTGGACCATGATCTATTTGACCACTTTCAGTCTGCTTTCCGGCCGAATCACAGCACTGAGTCAGCTCTCCTACGTGTTTTGAATGACGCCTTGGTGGCAACTGATGCAGGCTCCCATGTCCTCCTGATACTCTTAGATCTCTCGGCCGCCTTTGATACGGTAGACCATGAGATTCTTTTGGGTAGATTAGCATCGTGGGTTGGATTGGATGGCCCAGCATTAGAATGGTTTAAATCACATTTGACTGGGAGATCTTTCTGTGTCCAAATTGGTGAACACTCCTCGTCTTACCTGCCACTTCCATGGGGTGTTCCGCAGGGATCAATCCTTGGACCACTACTATTCACCATCTATATCCGTATATACCTGGGGGTGAGACTGGATACAGATCTGTCACTAGTCCAACAGATAAATGCCACCGTGAAATCTTGTTATTTTCATCTGCGTAGAATAAGGCCTCTAAAAAACATCCTGAAAAGAAAACATCTGGAATCTGTCATCCACACCTTCATAACTTCACGACTTGACTATGCAACCTCCCTTTTCATTGGTGTAAAAGAGTCGCCTTCAGAAGGTCCAAAATGCAGCTGCCAGATTCCTCACTGGGACAAAGAAACATTGCCACATCTCCCCGGTTCCAGCCGAGCTGCACTGGCTCCCAGTGTCCTATAGGGTGAAATTCAAAATCCTTTTATTTACATACAAAATTGTCCATAACAAAGCTCCCGGTTATCTAGCAGAACTCCTCAACTCATTTGCTCCCCCTAGGTCTCTCCGATCAGCTGATCAACTCTTGCTGTGTATTCCAAAGATGAGGTGCAAGACTCGTGGTGAGCGTGCCTTTGCTCACGCAGCTCTGAAGCTTTGGAATAGCTTGCCATTCTCGGATCGTTCAGCTCCGTCTATCGCCCTGTTTAAATCCAGTCTTAAAACTCACTACTTCACTATGGCTTTTGGTGTTTGATTCTATGGACATGGCTGTAGCGTGTATAAATGAATGACTTATTTTCTGATTTTATGGTTTAATTGTCTCTTGGTTTTAATTTTTAGTCTTTTATGTTGCTTTTAGTATTTATTTGTTTTTACTTACATTTTTATGCTATCTATTAACTTGTATTTTCTTGTTATTTTAATCTGACCTACGTGTTTTATCGCTGTTTTATTTTATGTTCAACACTTTGGTCAGCTGTCATGCTGTGGATAAACGTGCTATATAAATAAATCTGGATTGGATTGGAATTAAACAAAAGTTAATTGAGTTTCAACGTAAGGTAATTTAACCCTCAGTCCTCCCGTCTGATATTCTGCCCCATCTACAGCTTCGCTCAGCACAGGCCTTTTCATTTATATCTGAGTTTCTGATGTGTAGATACAGCCATGAGCAAAAGAACATTTAAAGAGGACCTAGAATGCAGGTAATCGACAATCTAAAACAGCTTTGAGCCTCTAAAAAGCATTAGAAATTTTCTTTTGACTTTCATTTATCCCAGGAGCCCTGATCCAGACCAGGCCATTCTAACCCCCCTAAACCAGCCTTGCTGTGAAAAGAGCTGTTTACCCCGCCCACTCGGCCAGGACATGAATATGATAATGAGCTGCTTGCTGATTGGTTGGTTTCCCCAGAAGGCCTCAGACACTAGAGACATGCAGCTTTGAGGAGGAAGGGCTCCCCCTTATGACGTGTTAAGGAAGGCTTTCTCAGAACAGAAGTTTTTCTCTCACCTTTTTCAACTTTCTAATTTACATAAAAAGTAGGTCACACCTGGCTTTGACATTTTGGCATGCTGCTTTTGACCACCCAAGCTGTCTTTAATTAACAACAAGGTTGGTTAACATTCTAGGTCCTCTTTAAAATGAGTCAAACTTAAGTGAAGCTGTTCAAACAAAAATATCTGGGACTGGGAATTAAAGTTAATCCAGTTTAGGAGGGAAACCCAGCTCAGAAAAGATGTCTCAGAAAAAAAAACGTTTTTATCAGTATCGTGAGAGTGGTTTAGTGACACTGGGGGGGAAAATATCATCCACCAAGAAAGTAACACCCATTTCACCAAAATAAGGTTCAATCCCTTCTCGAGATTAGTTTTTAAGATTTTCCACCACTATTCTTAACAGACCGTAAAACACACTCAGATGCTGAACGGATGCTTTCTCGTCTCATGGAGTAAACGTGATCCTGCTATAAACGATTTAAGCACCGATCAGGAGAACCTTTTAATCACACAGCAGTAAAGGGAAGGTGGAAAAACATGAGACGTTTTTATCTGTTTTGGCACAAATTGAATCCCATACACCAGCGGAGCGGGTTTTACGACAGCCGCTCGTTTGACGGCAGGAGTGTTTTTGTTTTCATCTTTTTTTCGATACTATCTTCGGTAGAAGACCGCGGGACCGAGGCAGGAACCGGGCCAGGTCGGGACCGAAGACTAAGTGGGTCCGTTCTTCTCAGAGGTGAGGACTGGTTCTTAACTACCCGGGCTCTGTCGGTACCGACCGGACCGAACAACTCTGATTTACGAGATGAGAGGAGCATCAGATCTGGTTCTGGTTCAACACCAGAGAGCTCCATCTGAGTCTAGAACCACGCATTAGTTAAACTTTTGTTTGCGCCTGCTTCTGTTTCCAGTTAAAGTCTCTGAATCTGTTCACTTTCTCTTTGTTTCCTCGTGTTCGTGTAAGCTACATGAATTCACTCAGAGAAAGTTTAAACACTTCTGGGGCCAGCTGACGACTAGGAACACCTAAAGGATGTGACACTTTATTAGGTTCACCTGCATATCTAACCAGCCAATCAGGTGGCAGACTTCTAGAGTTGGAGAAGATGATGTGATGGGGCTCAAACTGAGCATCAGGTAGAGAGGAAGAGTCCGAGTCTGGATTTCAGTCGGGTCAGAACCTGGAGTTGCCAACAGGACAGCATGGGTCCATCCTGCTGCTGGTGTAATGGTGGTGGTGGGGTGTTCTTGTCCCACTCTGGACCCCTCAGTACCACCTGAGCCTGGTTTAAACACCACCGCCTACCTGTCTAGGTATTCCAGGTGTCTGTAGAATTAGATGATGTCATCATGGTCTCTCCTCTGGACATGTCCAAACCTCTCTGACTTTATCTCCAACACATCTAACATGAGCTGTCCTTCTGATGATGATTACTTCTACTTCCTGTAACATCACCATTCCACTTGTGTCCCTCTCATTTACGGATTCTATCTTCATTCCTCTCTTCTCCAGTACACGTCTCCACCTCTCTAGCTGCACCCTGCTCTCACCATGTCATCTGCAAACATCATCGTCCATGGAGACTCCTGTCTAACATCATCTATCAGTCTGTCTGTCCATCACCAAAGCTAACAAGAAGGGGTTTAGAGCCGATCCTTGATGCACTCCCACCTCCACCTTAAACTCCTCAGTCACTCCTGCAGCACACCTCACTGCTGTCTCACACCTCACTGCTGCAGCAAGCTTTATGAAGATGCTGATTTTCATTTTCCTGCCAAAAGTGCCAAACTGTGCTTCATGACCATGGTGAGGTCAGGGTAACCCTAATGCTAACACTGATGGCCTCCATGCTGCAGTGATGCTGTAATTAAAGCATAAGGAGGCCCAGCCAAGTGTTACATAGAAACAAAGTTTTCAGAATTCTGACATTTCTGTTGAAAGTGTCCTTTTTTATTGATCTTGTGATAATAATCAGATTGTCTGAGCCACTGAATTTCTCATCTGTAGCCATAATTATCACAATTACAACAATTAAAGGCTTGACATATGTGGGATGAATCTATTGATGGTATTATATTTTATATGTAGCTGTTATTGTGAATTATTTGATTGTTGCATAAGAATTTGACATGGTTATCATATTGATGACGATATATTGTCCGACAAATTATTGACGATAAATGATATTATTGTCGACATTATTGAGACCAAAATAACCACTTATGTAATTTTAATATATCATAATAATGCAAGTATATCCTTTAAAATGCAACAATTAAACCTTTATTTAACATTGGAATGTCCAGAACCAGAACTTCTAAATAAATAAATTAAACAAACAAAAAACAATAAAAATAAAATAATAAGGACTTTCACTCTCTGTTAGAAAATGTTGCACCAAAAACAATAAAATAGACCCTGTCTCTCCAAAACAATAAATACAATGGCCTATCCATTGTCAACAACCACAACTGCACTTGAACCCCCTTGTCATCCAGCGTCTTTGGAGGCGAGAGACAAGGAAAACATATACAGTTTAAAACTGTCTGATTCAAAACTAAGCATTAAAATCGCTCAGATCCCAGTTTCTTCTACTAAGCTGTTTGCATTTTCTGTCTGAAGTTTCTAACTCTGGTACCAACATGAGAGAGGATTGTTTGTGAGGAGGAGTGAGCGGGGTAGCGCCTCCTCTCTGAGCCATGAGGGGTTCTGAGTTCCAGAAGCTTTACACAAAGCCGTGTTGCCTAGCTGTGGTAAGGAGCCTCTCTGACCTCACCAGGCTGGCTTTGTGTGGGACTAAAGACTGTCCTCACAGATTCATCTGGAATTCACTGGGACAGAATTCCCTCCCTAATCTTTTCAGGTTCAGCTGGCAGGAAGGCACCAAAGTCCCCCAGAAACCTACGAGGGTTGGGTGTAGTTCAGCATTCAGGAGTTTGTTGTTTTTATACATTTCTGAGAATGATTCAAGAAAAGTTGTTTGCGGGAACAAGTCAAGAATAAGGCTGTGGTGCGTCTCAGTCCCTAAAATAAACAGGTCATGTTTGTAAAGTTTATGTAGTTTAAATTGTAAACATCTCTGATAAACATCCTGACAAACAGCATCGTTGTACTTTTATAGTTATTAGAAAGTCCTGTTGTTAGGGTTAGGTCTGTCAGCAGCTGCTTGTCCCGGTCTCTTCAGTTCCTGAGAAGGCACCAGCCTTTTCTAAACAAGAGAACAGAACTTTACTCCAGACGTAGTCGACAGTAGTCTTCATGTACAAGGCCTTAGGAGCAACAAGCAGACTAATTACACATCTACAAATAAAAACCAGTATAAACATACGGTTTCCTTTACATTAGATCTTCATAAATACAATCACTTATCTCAGAGTTTAACTTTCTGTCTGCAGGTCTGTCTGTAGGTCCAGCTGCAGGTCTGTCTGCAGGTCTGTCTGTAGGTCTGTCTGAATATCAGTCTGCAGGTCAGCTTTAGGTCTGTCTGCAGATCTGTCTGCAGGTCTGTCTGCAGATCTGTCTGTAGGTCTGTCTGTAGGTCTGTCTGTAGGTCTGTCTGCAGGTCTATTTATGAAGTCTAGAATAGGTTTAGGATCCCCTTAGCCCTGCCTTCCTGACATGTTGGTTCTCAGGTGGAACTCCTGGAACTCTTTTTAGCTCCTGGTATCTATTTGTTTGTTTGTTCATGTAAATGACAACCCAGGTTTCACCATAGGACAGATGAATCATGTAGTTGTTTACTTTAGGGGTTAAAGGCCGTGTTAAAGCTGCTATAGTAAATCTACAGAACCAGCTAGGTTTTCAATGCAAACGTGGTCATGAAACCCTCACCCTCACTTCAGGTACCTGAGACGCTTCTGCCGGAACAGGAAACCCACATCACCAGAGGAAACGAGCGCTAAACACCAGTCTACGTTTTCTAGGTCCAAGCGACTTTTGTTGTCCGTGACTTCAAATGGTGTTTTTCTTTTTGGGACTCTGGGAGTTTGTCCTAAAGTTGAAGTGGTAGCAGCCGGCTGTTTCTCCTTCTCTGATATTATTTAACGGAGAACCTCACACCAGTGGAGGCGCTACCAGGAGACAGGCCAGTACATCAGGAGACGCGGAGGAGGTCGTAGGAGGGCAACAACCCAGCAGCAGGACCGCTACCTCTGCCTTTGTGCAAGGAGGAACTGAAGGAGCACTGCCAGAGCCCTGCAACATGACCTCCAGCGGGCCACAAATGTGCATGTGTCTGCTCAAACGGTCAGAAACAGACTCCATGAGGGTGGTATGAGGGCCCCACGTCCACAGGTGGGGGTTGTGCTTACAGCCCAACACCGTGCAGGATGTTTGGCATTCACCAGAGAACACCAAGATTGGCAAATTCACCACTGGCACCCTGTGCTCTTCACAGATGAAAGCAGGTTCACACTGAGCACATGGCAGACGTGGAGAAAGTTCTGCTGCCTGCAACATCCTCCAGCATGACCGGTTTGGCAGTGTGTCAGTAATGGTGTGGGGGGCCGCACAGCCCTCCATGTGCTCACCAGAGGTAGCCTGACTGCCATTAGGTACCGAGATGAGATCCTCAGACCCCTTGTGAGACCATATGCTGGTGCGGTTGGCCCTGGGTTCCTCCTAATGCAAGACAATGCTAGACCTCATGTGGCTAGAGTGTGTGTCAGCAGTTCCTGCAAGATGAAGGCATTGATGTTATGGACTGGCCCGCCCGTTCCCCAGACCTGAACCCAATTGAGCACATCTGGGACATCACGTCTCCTCCATCCACCAACGCCACGTTGCACCACAGACTGTCCAGGAGTTGGTGGATGCTTTAGTCCAGGTCTGGGAGGAGATCCCTCAGGAGACCATCCACCACCTCATCAGGAGCATGCCCAGGCGTTGTAGGGAGGTCATACAGACACGTGGAGGCCACACCCACTTCTGAGCCTCATTCTGACTTGTTTTAAGGACATTACATTAAAGTTGAATCAGCCTGTAGTGTGTTTTTGAGTGTGACTCCAAATCCAGACCTCCATGAGTTGATAAATCTGATTTCTATTGATCATTTTTGTGTGATTTTGTCATCAGCACATTCAACTATGTAAAGAACAAAGTATTTACTACGAATATTTCATTCATTCAGATCTAGGATGTCTTATTTTTGTTTTCTTAATTTTTTTGAGCAGTGTATTTTAATCTAATATGTTTTCCAAATTTGCCATTGCAGCTTTAAAATGTGACGTCTTTGCTTTTTCAGCTGATAATTATGGTCCAGCTCAAGAGTCCACATGGACTGGGTTTTCCAGTGCTGACAACAGGAACAGTCCATTTGCCTGTCCCTGTTCTGTTTTCCTGTTTGCCAGGCTCCTACCGCTGGAGCTTATGCTAACTGGTATTTGTCTGTTTCCTGTTCTCTTCCCAGCAGCTGAGAGGAAAAGGAGGTGGAATTTGAACAACGTGTCTGGCTTCTGGCTGCAAAATTATCTGCGATGCTGGCAGAGTCACCAAGTACTGTTTAGGCGGTCGGCTCCAGAACTCAGCATGGTTTAAAACACAGTAAGGAACACTGGCACTGCTACACACCTCAACATCTGGAGCCCAGTGTTCACAAACAGCTGCATCACTCGCCCACTTCATGAGCCAGCAGGATGCAGCCGAGGTCCTCGCACTCTCCGAGCGCCTCCTCATAGCTGCACACAAGGGACAGGTCGAATGTGTGGTCCAACTTATCAACAAAGGTGCAAAGGTAGCCGTCACCAAGGTGAGTTTGATCAAACACAACAGGTCTAGACATGCGTTGGACAAAGTACTTTTTTTCTGATTAAGGCGCTTGGTTAAAGGCGCTATATAAATAACGTTGTTATTAATAAATGTCTGGTGTGCAATAAAGCAAAGAAAAGAGAAGAAGAAAACAGGTCTTAGATATTTTCTAAATAAATATTTTTTGATGGTGAAGCTGGAACTAGTAAAGTCATCATAGAGCAGCTCCACCAGCGTTTACCAGCCTTGCACCATAACCCTAGCTGGACAGAGACAGGTGACTTTGGTAGCTCTGTCAGAGAGGATGAGACAGGTGAGAGATCCAGCTAACACAAAGGGTGTGTTCTAGCTTTAGGAGGATCATGGCCCTCAGCTAGCCTGGAAAGGTGTTCTCCAAGGTACTGGACAGGAGAGAGATGGTTGAATCTTGAATTGAGGAGGAGCAGTGTGGTTTTCAGCCGGTCATGGAACCATGGACCAGCTCTTTACCGTTTCGAGGGGGCATGGGAGTTTGCCCAACCAGTCCACATGTGTTTGTGGAGAAGGACCGTGTCCCCAGGGGTGCGATTTTTACTCCACACAAAAATAGCATGAGATGATCAATAAACAGTGTGAGGTAACCTGTATGCTCCATATAATCACAACTCAGCAGAAAAATGGTGGTGTTGCTGGACATTCTGCTCAGTTTTATGAGTTTTTGTCAGACTCTGAACCAGAAAATGTCTGCAGGGAGTAAAGCAGCAGGCAGAAAACTCCAGAGCAACCAGTGACTCCGCCCCCTAGCCAATCAGCGGCCACCGTTGCGCAGCCAGCCCGACTCAGCCTTGCCAGGGACCTCAACGGAGCAGGGATTAAAAATTGGGGCCAAAGTAGAGGGAAAATACCGAGCCGTGCTCTTGGAGACTGTGTTCGGGCTGAGCTGCACCAGTCCGAGTCAGTCTGAGTAGTGCTCTTTGAAATACACCTTTAAGGACCATTCAGTCCTGCTAGTGAGAGTCTGGTCCACGTTGACAGCAGACAGTCAGACCTGTTCCTGATGAGGGTTGGTCTATCACGGTTCTGTTTATTGTCTTTATGGACAGAACTTCTGTGTGGGGTGGGGGTCAGGAGGATCTCCTCTCTGCTAAAGCCCATGGCGGGTCTGTGTGTATGTGTTGGGCTTTTGCACGGTGCTACTAGAGTCTTCCACTTTAAACACATATAAATACATTCTGAATATCACTGATTTAGTGAATGAATGAATGAATCTTTATGACCACACAGCCAAGCTGGTGGAACGTCTCATAGCAGCTGTCAGACACCCCACTAACATCACTAGAGGTGATTTAAGGACTAGTCTGAGAATCGTATTTCTGATTCATTCCCTCCCCACTGGTACTGGTTTAGACAGGGACCAGTTAGCACCCTAGCTCAGGAGGTATAGCGGGTTGTCCAGTAATCGGAAGGTTGCAGGTTTGATCCCGGCTCCCCCCATAGAATGCTGTCGTTGTGTCCTTGGGCAAGATACTTAACCCGCCTTGCCTGCTGGTGGTGGTCGGAGGGACTGGTAGCGCCAGTGCTCGGCAGCCTCGCCTATGTCAGTGCGCCCCAGGGCAGCTGTGGCTACATCGTAGCTCATCCCCGCCAGCGTGTGAATGTGTGGATGACTGATTGTGTTGTGAAGCGCCTTGGGGGGTTGTAGAACCCTAAGAAGGCGCTATACAAATACAGGCCATTTACCATTTACCCTCACATTGCTTTACATGAACAGCTGTGCAAATGGTGTGCTGCTCTGTTAAAACTTGGATTAAGGATTTGTTCTGATTTATGCCTGAGATGCTTTTGACTCTGACAGATTGTGTGTAGTTGTGCAGCAGCATCTGACACTGAGTGCTTCAGGAGTTGTTTCTCTACATGGCGCTGTGATGGGTTGTTGTTTACGGAGACGTGTCGTGTGTGTTTCTGTGTCCACAGTATGGCAGGACCCCCCTACACTTGGCTGCCTACAAAGGCCACATGGAGGTGATGCGAGTCCTGCTGAAAGCTGGCTGCAACCTGGACGTCCAGGATGATGTAAGTAGATGAAAGCATTCATCAGCCGTGTGGCCGTGGTGTGTTTTGATCCATCTCCAGTCCTGACTGATGGTTACCAGTGGCTGCTTCTTCTTTTGTTTTCAGATCCTTTTAAGCTGGATTTACAGTTTCAGCTCTAGACTCTTTCTGTCTCCTAAATAACCGTAGCCTGATGGCCTCCAGTGGCCTTGAATGGGACCCTCTAGACTGCCCACTTGTGGGTGTGCCTGCAGCATGTGCACCTCTCTCCCACCCAGACAGTGGTAATCCTGATCCCTGGCGCTGTAAAGTTCACTTTCTGTGGTCCCTGAGTTCTGCTACTGGCTGCAGTACATCCTCCAGGACATGGGAGAGCAGGAGGTGCAGACTAAAGCAGCAGGAGGAGAAGGAGGAGGAGGTGAAAGGAAGAAGGCAGTGGAGAAAGGCTGGAAAAGATCCTGGAGGATCAGAGAAAGAGAAGGAGGTTAGCTAAAACTACTCTTCCTGAGCCTCCCCCGTTCCCTCCCCCTATTCCTTCCGTTTCTCCACCAGTGGTGTTGTGCTCGGCTCACTTCTTATCTGGCTTGGAATGACCTTTTCTCTATTTTTCTTCTGGTTTATCCTATTTTTTCTTCCCATGGAGTTCATGTGCATCTTTCTCCTGTGCTCTCGTGTCTCGTGCCCGCTCGGTGTCCTCTCCTATCTCAGCTTTATCAGGCCTTGAGCAGACATGAACTAAAGCCTTTACCAGGAACTGCTGTGATTATTCCAACTGGACCGTCATAACTGCTCAGCGTTCGGCTGGACAAAGGGAATTTAATAAACTCTCAGCTTTTATGGAGTTTTATTTTATGAAGATGTGAAATGAGGCTCGTGTCATGCTGCTCTCCTCGGTGCTTCTTGTGCTTAGTTGAAATGATTTTTGACTGCTGGGTGGCACCCGTATGGATTTACAGATGTGAAAGTGCAATGTTGCTTCTTTCTCCTGTCCTGGAAGTATCGGGTCGTTTCAGATGAAGTATCTGTAGATACAGCCTCTGTCCACTTGTTTTAAAAGATTATTATCAGGAAATAAGAGATGTTTTTATTTTTATTCTGACATGTTTTGGCTGAGAGCCTCAGACGTGTCACCAGGTGACAGGTCTTTATTTACTCACCTGTTTTTACCTGCTGGAAGACAGCTGATCAAACCCAGTAGCTGGAGTCCAACCACATCAACCAGCTCCATCATGTCTCAACATAAAATGATCTTAGCTTAAATTCTGCCATGAGAGGAGGCTGGTTGTATGTGAAACTGAAGATTTCACACCTTCATGTATGAGAGAGCAGAGCCCAGTGATCCTCAGGAGGCCCCGGTTAAACATCATGAGCTTAGACACGCACCTCCTTACATCTGCATGTCCCAACCCTCTTCAGTCTCACCTGAGCTAATGCTAACATTAGCCCAAGATACTGCTAACATCCTTGTTGGATGAGAGGAAAACAGCAAAGAAGAATGTCAGAGGACACACGCAACGTTCCAGGATGTAGTGGGAATATCCAGACTATGAATGAATTCCAGATAGATCCATAGATATGGAGTTATCTGGATACGGTACACGGCTGTACACACAAGCTATGTCCAAATCCAGGGATAGCATCCTTGTGAGTACTCTCCCTACCCTGTCGACTTAGGTTGGGTCCTTCCCTGCCCGCTAAGGCTGGAAGTGAGCAGCTGTGAATTTGGGCGGTCTAGCCTTCATACTTATTCTCCTCCCTGCTTGGTGTCTTGTCGCCTAGCAACCGTGATGG
>SSNS01000392.1:215418-288076 GCA_006937985.1 Aphyosemion australe
AACACATGTAGATTGTTTGGGGCAAACTCCCACGCACCCTCCAGGCCCCCCCTAAGGGTATAGAGCTGGTCCACCACCCTGTCTGCCAATCCAACAGAACTGCCCCTGATGTCCACGTGATATTGCAGAGCCGCATCAGCAGCAAACACAGCCCTACAACATGGATTTGCATCTTCTTCGACAGTGTATGGCAGACTGCTCCGTTGACTGACATCCGTAGCAGTGAGTATGTGACGTTGTTCGTTGTCCAATAGCATGTGGAGACAGTTTAAAAGACAACCGTAGATCCTGTCCCCGACTGAGCTCTCTCTACGAGTCGTGGCCAGACTCGAACTTGAGGATAATGACTTGAGACTTACTTCTAGTTTTATAGAATCAATAAGAATGAAAAAATGAAGACAGTCATATGGTGATTTCAATGATGTTAGATCATTTCAATTCAGGGATCTGACTGACTTTAAGGATGACGAAGCACATTTCAATAATATGATTAACTGACATCTAAAATATATCTAAGACACCGGCCCAGCGAGTGTTCTTGTGTGATTTCCTAAACATGTATGTGACATGGTTATCGGTCTAATTTCTCTCCACATTTTAAACTGCTGCCTCTCTCTCTGCAGAGTGTATGTTCACACCTGTTGGCCTCAGGTGTGATACCTGCTTTGCAGCCATTGTGACACAAAACAAATGTCATGAAAGAGAACTTTAGGTTACTGACGGAACCTGAGATCTCTGAGTAACACGAGTCTTCCTCCTCACTCCTCAGTAGTGGGGAACAAGAAGAAGAAGCTTTTGGCCTGGTGGCGGTGGTGTTTGTGTGTGGGGGGGTGGTAGATCCTGGCCAGCAGTGTGTTATAGGAGCTCCTGATGAGGTCACACTCTGGGTGTTCCCATTGTGAGTCACTCATGCTGCTCAGAGATCCGGAGTTAAACTCCATTTAGTCCAGTTCTTCAACATTAAGCAAACATGGCTTTATTTAACAAGTCATGCTACAGACACTACAGCTTTATTTAACAAGTCATGTTACAGACACTACAGCTTTATTTAACAAGTCATGCTACAGACACTAAAGCTTTATTTAACAAGTCATGTTACAGACACTACAGCTTTATTTAACAAGTCATGCTACAGACACTACAGCTTTATTTAACAAGTCATGTTACAGACACTACAGCTTTATTTAACAAGTCATTCTACAGACACTAAAGCTTTATTTAACAAGTCATGTTACAGACACTACAGCTTTATTTAACAAGTCATGCTACAGACACTACAGCTTTATTTAACAAGTCATTTTACAGACACTACAGCTTTATTTAACAAGTCATTCTACAGACACTACAGCTTTATTTAACAAGTCATTCTACAGACACTAAAGCTTTATTTAACAAGTCATGTTACAGACACTACAGCTTTATTTAACAAGTCATGTTACAGACACTACAGCTTTATTTAACAAGTCATTCTACAGACACTAAAGCTTTGTTTAACGAGTCATGTTACAGACACTACTGCTTTATTTAACAAGTCATGCTACAGACACTAAAGCTTTATTTAACAAGTCATGTTACAGACACTACAGCTTTATTTAACAAGTCATGCTACAGACACTACAGCTTTATTTAACAAGTCATGTTACAGACACTACAGCTTTATTTAACAAGTCATGCTACAGACACTACAGCTTTATTTAACAAGTCATGTTATAGACACTACAGCTTTATTTAACAAGTCATTCTACAGACACTAAAGCTTTATTTAACAAGTCATGTTACAGACACTACAGCTTTATTTAACAAGTCATGCTACAGACACTAAAGCTTTATTTAACGAGTCATGCTACAGACACTACAGCTTTATTTAACGAGTCACGTTGGGCCCTGGGATCCTCTGCAACAAATTTAGTTTCTTCATTAAATTGTTTTGTTTTTTGTCTAGAAGAAGAATAAGAAAAATTTTTAGCGCCTTCTTGCGATAAAAATCACAAGGTGCTTCACAAGAACAAATGAAGAAATAAAAAATTATTAAAAAAAAATTTGTAATAAAAACGGGGAATGTGGAAATTTTTTTATTAAAAAATGAGAAGGAAGAAAGTAAATGAAAGGTAATTTCCGGATTCCCGGAAAGACAGAATTAGTAGAAACATCAGCCTGAAGAGAAGGTAGTGGGGAAGAATCAACAGAAGGTCACACCAAAGCCAGCCTGAACAGATGACTTTTCAGATGATTTTTAAAGGAGACCACTGAGTCCACTGATCTCAGGCTTCACTGATCTCAGGCTTCACTGATCTCAGGCTTCACTGATCTCAGGCTTCTCTGATCTCAGGCTTCTCTGATCTCAGGCTTCACTGATCTCAGGCTTCTCTGATCTCAGGCTTCTCTGATCTCAGGCTTCTCTAATCTCAGGCTCTAAAAGCAAACACACTTTTTGTGAAATTTCTTGCCAGAGATCAGAGATGATGAATCAGTTTCCTGCACCGGCAGACAAAATGTTGGATGAAAATACATCTTTCTTCCAGAGGGATCAAAGCTTTTGCCAAAGACAGAGAAAGTTGATGGATGCAGGACATTAAAATGTACACATTTGATCCAACATCCCAGAAAGTTTTCTGCTGGTAGCTACAGTTCTCTAAATACAGGTTAACTTTAGTCTGCAGGACAAAACACACTGCTCCCAGCAGGTCTGTTGTGTTTTTTTAAGCGAAGAGCCGAGTTTATGGTTTTAATAACCGTTTGGGCGTGAGCATTTTTTCAGTTATACATGCAGGTGCTTTTGTCTAAAGCTCTTATTGTGAAGGGTTTGTAAAGGAAGTTCTATCAGTTTGGTGAAATAAATGGACAATACACATGTTAGGCTGACTTGTTAGCCTCATGTGTGAGCAGTATACGCTCAAGCAGGAGGACTTTAGCCATCTGTACACTGATACAGACCCACGGCAGGCTGGAAGGTTAGCTGAACTTTAATGAGCTGCAGCAGGTGGCTACAGACGACCTTTGCTCATGTTGTGCAGTTAAGAGATCATCTTCAAATCCCTCTAAACAACATTTAACATGTTACATATCTGACTTAAAACCTCCAGTTGTCTCGGTGCCGTCCCCTTCCATCTCAGACGTCTCAGTCAAAGTTTTATTATATCATATATATATCATATGTTCAGCTACAGCTTCAATGGTAAATATTTTGTTCTACCACACTAGTCACCAGAGTTTTTTTTCTTTTGTTTATCAATGAGCTCCTGGAGGTTAATGCTAGCAAATGATTAATGCCTTTAAAAACTATTGATCATAATTATAATAATTCAGCGTTTGGACTGCTGGGGAGGATTATCTCTTTGATGTGTGTTTATGTTTCCATAGACAGGAGACACGTGTCTGCATGTGGCTGCTCGTTACAACCACGTTGCCGTGATCCGGGTCCTGCTCGGAGCTTTCTGCTCCGTCTCAGAGAGGAACCTGGTGAGTCTCCTCCGTTCTCTACAGGAGCTTTTTCAGACCTATAGCTGGTTGACATGTGTGGTCCTGCAGGTCGGAGACACTCCTCTCCACGTGGCTTCTGCGCTGAACCACAAGAAGACTGTTCGTCTGCTGCTGGAGGCCGGAGCAGACACGCTGATCTGCAACAGTGTGAGTACCAGACAGCACCAGGGTCTGGATCTGGGCTCCAGTGGTACCTCAGCCATATTAAAGAGCAGGATGGTCCTGGCTCAGCTCCTCAGGTTCCTACCAGGTCAATGATCTAGTGATGTCTGGGTCTCTATCCTCTGCACCACATCTGCTGGAAGAAGCAGAGTGTGTTCCTCGTGTCGTTAAATTATAACAAATAAAAACAGGAGGAACGGAGTTTGGGACAAAAGAAATGTGATTTCATAGAACGTATTCATTTTAATCATAATCAACTCAACTCTGCCACCTGCAGAAATAAACTCTTTAAAATGTGAATTCTGTTGTTTAGGCTGCACAACATTAGATAAGTTATTCATTGAAAACATTCAACTATATAAGAAAGGAAAACATTAGTAAAATGAACACTGATTTCATGATACAGTGTAGTGCATACTGCCCTCTGTGTTTGGAATGATGCTTTTATTTTGACAAGTCACACCAAACTGCTGCTGGTGTGTTTTCAGCTGAAGAGGATAAATAAACACACAGTCTTTCCCAACTTGATAAGTTTCAATGGTAAAATCTTGAGAAGAGCCCAAATGCAGACCTGCCACCAGATCTTCTGTTTCCATGACGCTCTCACTGGGCTTCTGGGTGTTAGTTGTGTAGCTGTTGGAGCATACTGGCTCTTCAGCCTTGAGGTTGGGGGTCTAAATGGTTAAATTAAGTAACATATGCTAGCTTTTAATTTTAAAGACGTTTTGAAATCTTAGAATTATTTAACGTCTTTTAATATTAGCTATATGAGTTATGTTTTTGTTTAAAACAAGTGTCCAAAGCGATTTAAGTTGATGGTCAAAATCTTCACTCTAATAGTCCCCACAGGCCAAAAAAATCCCGTTAGCTTGGCCGACTGGCCATGGAAGCATTCATCCCATACATGAAAAGCACCAGACAGCAGTCTGGAAGTGGTGTTGTTTTGTTAAATATGTGAAAATGTGTAAAGTCTATTGGGTGTGACAGTGGCCTGACATAAAAAAAAATCTAATTTTTTAAAATTTAAGTAAATGCAGAAATGATTGTGTGATTTCTTTTATGTGTGCTCCGACAACTTGGTCCAAAAAGCATATAGTATCAGTCTGGACAGACAAATGTTAGAAAGTGTCACCAGTAGTGCACAAAGTAGCTGTGAGGACCTCAAATGGCCCTCGGGCCACTCTTTGGACATGCTCTAACACATTTCTGGTCATGCACATGTCATTGTACCGTCGACCTTGTGTTTTATTACATAAGACAATAAAGTAAACATGAGCTTGTTTCTACAGTCGGGTCAGACAGCTTTGGACCAGGCCAGAGATCACAGCAACCCGGAGGTGGCTCTTCTTCTCACCAAAGCTCCACAGGTACAAACGTGTCTCCACCTTCTCTGAGAAGCTCTGGTTCTGCTGCAGCAACAGCAGTTACAGATCATGGGCCTCATTTATAAAATTTGTTTACGTACAAAACGGGATCCAAAACTTACATAAGTCATTTTTTACGCAAACCTTGTGATTTAAAGTCTTTTTATTAAAATTTAACAATAATTTTCAGCAATATTCAACAATATAATTATACATAACAAACAATATAGAACAACCCCCCACCCACCCTATTAAAGAAATAAAGCAAACATATAACAGGTGACAAAGTGATACAAACTCAACATTGTCCACAGACACACCATCAAAACACAACATAAACAACAACCATACAGAATTAAGTTGATCAATTGAGCCCCTTACATTGTTCCTGATTTTCTCCAGGTGTACATGAGACATTGTCTCCACAACCCAGTGGCAGTATGTTGGCGGGTGAGAGTCTCCACCTGGAGTCTTTTAGCCAGCAAACAGCAAAAGGTGACCATATGAAATTGGCAAACATCAAAAGGAACATCCACTGCTACTACTCCAAATGAAGCGGTCAAAGGGTCAGGATGCACAATGGTCCCACAGATCTTGGAGAGTGCATCAAAAATAGGCCCCCAATACCTCTAATTTCAGGCACATTCAGAACATGTTAACAAGTGTGATCGTCTGCAGCGTTCACATGAGGGGTCCAAGTCTGGCTTTGGACCAATGTAAACGGTGCACCACTTTTAACTGTATGACACAGATTGAGGATTTATGAATGTTCCATAGAATCTTGAGCCAGACCTCCTCCCATAATCCAGCACCCAGGTCTAGCTCCCATTTCTGTTTCAAAACATCCACACTGGTCCAATGGTGTGAGCTGAGCCGGGTGTAAAGTTGACTCAGAAGTCTCCTACCGTATGTCCAATAGTCTAAAATTTCATCCAGAAGAGTCTGAGATGGGCACAGGAGAAGACATTCAGAGTTGGACTTAACAAAATGTCTCAGTGGTAAATAACTAACGAACTGGGATATGTGGATATGAAATTTAGCCACCAGTTATTCAAAGGAGGCAAATGTACCATCAACATATAGGTCATAGAGAGAGTGTATGCCCTTAGTAGCACATCCATTAAAGGCCTCGTCAGACACAGATGGAATAAACATGTGGTTCTTCATCACAGGGGCAGTAAACAACAAGTCAATGAGACCAAGAGATCATCTACACTGATTCCAGATCTTAACTGTCTGAACAACAATGAGTTTGGCCGAGTATGAAGATATCGAGCGTGAAAAGAGCAGCCGAGATCAGAGTATAGCTGTAGGAGAACAAGACAAACGAAGCTCTCTCCACAGCCACCCAACTCGACACATTAGTCCCCTCCCTCAGCCAGAACAACAATATTAGAAACCCAGTAATACATGAAATTAGGAAATGCCATGCCCCCCATGGCAAAGGGTAATTGTAACACCTTTTTACTGGTTCTCGGGTGTCTATTGTGCCATATCAAGCCCGAAGGCAAACGATCCAAATAAAAAAAAGATTTAGCAATATAAATCAGGAAACATTGGAACAAATAAAGAAACGTAGGCAGTATAGTCATTTTATCGGTGTTTATTCCCCCTCCCAAGGACAGGGGCAATGATTCCCATTGGGAAATATCCTGTTTAAAGAGCCAGTAACACCTAAATCAACTTATTTTGCTGATAACCTGTATAGATGAGTGTCTAATAGTGCTGTAGACATGTGTAATCATTTTTTTTGGCAGTTTAGTGGAACTTACTTAAAATTTTATATTTCAGCCCAAAACCATAATGGACCTTTCGCTGAGCCCCGCCCCCCTTAGTTTTCAGTTTATTTCTATAGCGCCAAATCATGACAAGAGTCGTCTCAAGGCACTTCACAAAGTAAACATTCCAATACAGTTCAGTTCATTAAGCCAATCAGTAAAAAAGTTTCCTATATAAGGGACCCAGCAGATTGCATCAAGACACTGACTAGTGTCATTGTGTTGATACAATCCTCATACTAAGCAAGCATGTAGCGACAGTGGGAAGGAAAACTCCCTTTTAACAGGAAGAAACCTCCAGAGGATCCTGGCTCAGTATGAGCAGCCATCCGCTACGACTCACTGGGGGTTGAGAAGACAGAGCAGACACACACACACACACACACACACACACACACACACACACATACACACACACACACACACACACACCATATAGATCAAGTAGTGTTTCTATGGCTACACTGTGGTTTCTTAGTAGAAGTTCTATTTAGTAAGAGAAACTTTATTGTCTTTATCTGAGTGAATCTATAATTAATTCAATAGGTGAACTAATAGTAGCACATTCTATGTTAAAGAAAGTGAGATGTAATATCAGGAGAGGGAGAATGTTCAGTGGTTGGCAGCAGTGTGCCAGCCGATGGCCCCCTCCATGAGGCCACCACAGCTCAGCAGAACGCCAGTGTAGCTTCTTCTGGGGAGAAAAACACTTAGAGACTTAGTTACTGTTGCCAAGTTCGACAATAAGTGAATCAAATACTGCAGCTCCGCAGATTTCCGCGATGGAAAGAAGTAGACAGATGCGTGCCAGCGACATTTTTTGGAGCAATTCCTCCTCAATATCATCCAGATCGAGGCAAAAGGGTTACAGTATGCAGTGGAGGGATACATTAGGCTACGTTCACACTGCAGGTCTTGATGCTCAATTCCGATTTTTTGAGTAAATCCGATGTTTTTTTTTGTGGCTGTTCACATTATGACTGAAATGCGACATCAAACACTCTCCAGTGTGAACGCTTCATGGCCCCAAAGCAACCCGCATGCACAGAAGACAAGAAGTCCCAGTGAGAACCAGGAGAGGTGAAGTTGTGATGTGAAAGCCTTCACTGACAGTTCAGACACAGGATCACACCTGAGTCTCTCGTTTTGGGCTGGAAACTATTTTAAAAACTATTTTACTTTTTCCCGCCGTCTTCCCGAGTTAGTATTCCCTGAAAATGTTTCGGTATTAAGTTCATTCACGGAAAACCCCTGCCCCGCTGTCACGGAGAACCCCTCCCGCCCCGCTGTCACGGAGACCGAGACCGGAGGCACGCTTCGCTCCAGCAGCACCTCCCGTTCTCATGCTTTCTTGTATTTTTAATTCCAAAACTTTACAGGATGTCCCACAGACCCCTGAATCCCTCTGTCAGCGCTGCTCTTCAGGAAAGTCCTGACACGACGCTCACCTGAGCAGTGACGTAGGAGGTGGATTTAATGCGACGTGACCGTTCAGACTGCAGTCGCTTTCAAAAAATGCTCATATGTGTCACAATCAGTACTACATATTAAAACGACCTGGATCGGATTAGGAAAAATCGGATCTGTGCTGTTCAGACTGCCACAAAAAAATCAGATAAGGGTCACAGGCAGGTCAACATGTGGATTTGATGCGCTTTAGCCTGCAGTGTGAACATAGCCTAGCGTCGGCTCCGGTGAGCGAAGCGTAGCAGGGAACAAGGAGTTGGGAGTTCCGGGAGAAGGCGGCGTCCGGGATCACGTGGATCGGTGAGCGGTGGCGGCGATGCGGTGTCCCTGTGAGCTGTCAGATGATCTGAGCTGCAGGCAGCTCTAAAAGCTCCCGGTGCTCTGCATCGCTCCAGTTCATCAGCGTTTATAAGACACACGGTTGAGGTAATATTACGCTGATTTGCCGGCACGGTGTGTCTTATCTAAAAGGGTCTTGGATAGTCTGGGAGGCGGACCTCTGCCCAGCCGCGGGCGGGGGGAGCACTCATGCTTGGCTGTTCCTGCTGGTTGAGCTCAATGAGGAGGTTCTGAAGGGGAACGAAGGAGACACGACTACTATCGAGGCTAATGCTTAGTAGTAAATTAGGCTTAGCTTCATCATTTTGTTTGGAGTTGTCGGATAGTAATGGTTGCTATGATGTGTGATTGGACAATAGCCGTTCTGGGGGCGGGGCCGGTGAAAGGCTAATTCTATCTCCATCTTCAGGTTAAACTCTGCTCCACACTGATCTAGAATCAGCCACAGCTGATGGCTGTAGAGCTGCAGGGTGACGTTGTCTCTACCGTACTACATGGCTGCGCTGGACTGGACTCCAGCTGAGCCTCAGCCGCACCCCCACCTGGCTCAGCCACTCACCTGCTGATATGACACGTTAGGGCTCGGAGCCGCTCGCCTCCTTGAGAAAAACGTCCTCCCATTTTTTCTAGCGATCGCTGTGGACAGGAAGTCCTGTCTGCTTGTTCTCTTGGGCGGTAAGTCTGCTGTTTGTGTGCTCGTGTGCGCGCTCTTGTTAACGACTTGTTTTCCCAACTGAGAAACTCTTGGATCGCATGCGGGGGGGGTAGAGGGGGGTGCTGTCAATCACTGCCTCAGTGCCGCTCTCTCGGTCCTCCAGGTGACGCTTTATTTATTTTTTTCTAACAGGAAGTGTGGTTGAAATAAGTCTCCACCCATGGTGTTACTCACCCTTTAGAATTAGCCAGTAAAGGGTTATAATTAGTCCCAAAAGGTCTTTAAATTCACGTGTAATCCAAATATCTACATATCTAAATCTATATATAATCTTATCCCAGTATTTAAACCTCTCCGGTGGGATTTTGATGCGTAAAATTTGGAAAAGGTAAAGAAGTCGAGGTAGAATATTCATTTTTTTAGTTAAGATTCTTGAATTAAAATCTAATGTGAACATCTATCTGGATCTTGTCTAATTTGGAGATTAATGGTTTAATAATTAGCTTTATGCAGATCTTTTAACTAACTGACGCATAGTTAATGGAAGCGACCGAGCAGTAGAGAACTGATTCAAGACCAACAGCAGCAATGGTGAGAGTAGTCCAGACATTTTCTTTAAAAAACTCAGCTGGAAAGCCATCTGGTCCAGGAGATTTCCTGCTCTGCCTATTGCTGCTCCTTTTCTAGATTGTCAGCCAGATCCACTCTTATGGGGAGACTGTTGAAAAATACTTCATAATCATCCTCCGTAGGGGAGGAGTCAGATGAGTGTGGCGATCAGTAGGGGCAGTAGAGACCCACATGGCAGCACAACAGGATGCAAATAGGGAATTTTGCACAATATGTCCCCTTTAAGCAAACTTTGATGTTGGTGTAAGCACATTTTAGAGACGGGGTAAATCAGCCAGTGAGATGGTGGATTTAAGAAATATTTACTGATTTGTAGACCTTGCTGGCGCACAAACACAAAATTACCCACTCCTGTCTCTGAACTGAAAATAAAAATGAGAAACTGAATTGAAACAAGTTTCTTTGAAAATATCACACTACATTCATAATTTCAGATTTCTCATTGGTGCATTGATTGACGTGCGACAGCGCGTCCATCTTAATGAAACTATTAACTAACAGCCACTATTTGTCACGACTCGCAGCCGAGGCAGCACCACAGTCAACCGGATACCGGCACACCTGCTGCTGCTGCACTCTTGGGGCAGCAGAACTCAGGAGGTAGAGCAGGTTGTCCAGTAATCAGAAGGTTGTAGGATCAATCCTGGCTCCCGGCAGAGAATTCTGCTGTTGTGTCATTGGGCAAGACACTTAACCCTCCTTACCTGCTGGTGGTGGTCAGAGAGACCGGTGGCGCCTGTGCTCAGCAGCCTCGCATCTGTCAGTGCGCCCCAGTGCAGCTGTGGCTACACTGTAGCTCATCACCACCAGTATGTGAATGGATGAATGATACACTGTAGTGTAAAGCGCTTTGGAGTCCTCTGACTCTGAAAGGCGCTATACCAGAGCGGTCATTTATCATTTAATCCTGAAACTGGCTCGTTCCAGAGGGAAGCAGGCAGGCTGATATTTGTTTGATACGATGAAAAAGATGTGGCGTCTCCTGCCTAAAGGCGTTATGTCCTGTGTATAGAAACAGCTGTGTAACCTCTGACTACACTCTGGTCCTTTGTGATGATTCCAGCTGTGATTTTAGTTGTTTGTGTTGGTTCAGGTGCAGATGTTCATACGTGGCAGGAACGTGAGGAAGAGGAGAGATAAGCTGAAGGCAGAAGGTAGAGCTCAGTCTGTGCCCAGAAATGACCTCCTGCTGTGTAAGGTAAACACAGGACTGCTGTGATAACACACACACACACACACACACACACACACACACACACACACACCGTGTTAACTGCCATGACAGTTTCTAATCTGCTCTCTATCCTGTCATGTGTTCACTGCACAACTCTTTCAAAATCAAAGATGTTTTCCAAGTAAAGGCAAAAGCTTTACCTGAACAGATCTGATCTTTTTGCTGATGTGAAGCTGCTTCTGTCAGTACGCCTGTTGCTGTTGTCTGCAGGACAGCGTTTCTGCAGCAGACGACTCCCAGAGCAGCGACAGAGCTGCTTCCAGACACACTGGGCCGGTAGAGTCCAGCGCCAGGAGAGGCAGGAGCCGGTGGCAGAGGCAAAAAGTAAACCAGTCAGTTCCACAGAGACTAACAGCCTGTAAACACCACTAACTGCTGTTCGTGTTACTGTTGCAGCCATCTTTGTCTGACCCGCTTCGCCACAAAGAGACCCGACACAGTGAAGCCATTCGTAAACGGAAGAATAAAGCCCAGGGAGCGTTCCCGTATGGATCCATCCCACCTCACAACTACAAGGCTTACCAGCTTTACACGCTGTACCGAGGAGAGGACGGGAGGATCATGCAGGTGTGTCCATCACACACACACACACACACACACACACACACACAGTCCATCAATACTCATCAGGTTTACTCGTTATCTAATCAGGGCTTAATGTCCACACTGGCGGTGTGACAGTGTTTACATCCTATCCTGAGGTTACGTCTATAATGCAAAGGACTGAAATAATACCACAACCTTAACCTCAGTCTGTTAGAATCTGTCTTTAGCTGTTGAGCCTGGCCCACAGTACCTCTGGACGAGGCTCCATTTATCCCTCATATTTGATAAATCACTGCTGAAACCACCTAAGGCATCATCCCAGGGTTGGGAACATAAAAGCTGCCTGATTCTTCCTGCAGGCTCCTCTGAACGGCTGCCGCTGTGACCCACTCATCAGTAAACTCAAGAACCAGCTGGAGGCCACCAAGGAGGAGATGAAGACTGAGATCCTCACTGTGCAGAACCTGATGAACAACAAGATGGGCCAGCTAGACCGCAAGAACCGATACCAGGTAAAAATGAGAAACATGGGTCAGAGACAAAGAGAAGAACTTTAAAATGAGTAAAGTCACAAAATAAGTCATCATTGTTGTTGCAGAAACAATTAAAAGGTTGTACGGGTTCTGGCTGTGCACTACAGTATGCAGATGTGTAGAATCACATTTCCTCTATTCTGAGCAACCAATGCGATTTATTTTCTGCTGCTCATGAGGAGTAAAACATCAAACATCATGCATTCACTCTGTTTTGAAGTCCCTTTTTCAGGATTTTCTGTTTATGTACCTTTGGGGAGAGAGACCAACCCAAGACAGGACCGGTCATCACTTATAAACCAGAGAGAACAAAGTTAACGGCAGGAACCGTGAATACAAGCATGGAGGAAAAAGCTAGCAGATTGAGGAGATGTAGTCAGTATGTCCTCCAGCAATCTGAGCCTATAGCAGCATAACTAAAGGGATGAGCCAGGAAAACATATATGAATAAGAACTGAAGTGGATCAGACTGGAGGAAGATGCCATCCACTGGAGTAAATCACGTATGACATGCTAACTAGCATGTTTCATAGCATGTTAAAGGCCAGGTTCACTGAGAAACAATTTTCTACTTGGTATTTATGAAGTCTGATTGGTCACTGTGAGTGTCACATGCACTCTAAACTTGAAAATAGTCTACCCCTAACGAAATGCTCGGATTAGAAAAGCCAATCAGATCGATTTCACATTGAAACATTCATGGACTCACCCATCTTGACTCACGACGGGGAAGGCTGTTGGTTTAGCGTCCAGGAAACAGCAGAGAACGACTCGACTAGTAGAAGCTAACCGTTAGCATTAGCAACTCCTTGGGCGGGTGCATGCGGCAGTACCTGGCCCTGGCTCGGGGGCCTCAGGTGGACCTTGGTGTCTTCTCAAAACAGACAACATTCTGTGTTAGTAAAAGTAACTGATTACTATGTAACTGATTATATTTGATTAGTTCATTAACAATGAGCTAGGAGAACAAACACCATCATCAAGTGTGTAGACTTTACTGGGATTTAAAAATGAAGACCTGTCTGCTGCTCTTGTTTATTGTCTCATGTGGGATCGGATGGCTTCAGGTCCAAGCTCTTGATAAGATGACCATGGAGAGAGTGTCAGCAGAGAGGAGTGAGTGTCTTCAGAGGATGGAGCAGCGGGCTGTACAGGAGCGCCTGGAAACAGAGAGGAGACAGGTACCTCCACCAGTCCATCTGTGTCCTAGACGTTCCTCTGGTCTCTGTGTCCTAGACGTTCCTCTGGTCTCTGTGTCCTAGACGTTCCTCTGGTCTCTGTGTCCTAGACGTTCCTCTGGTCTCTCTGTCCTATACGTTCCTCTGGTCTCTCTGTCCTAGACGTTCCTCTGGTCACTGTGTCCTAGACGTTCCTCTGGTCACTGTGTCCTAGACGTTCCTCTGGTCTCTGTGTCCTAGACGTTCCTCTGGTCTCTGTGTCCTAGACGTTCCTCTGGTCTCTGTGTCCTAGACGTTCCTCTGGTCTCTGTGTCCTAGACGTTCCTCTGGTCTCTGTGTCCTAGACGTTCCTCTGGTCTCTGTGTCCTAGACGTTCCTCTGGTCTCTGTGTTTCCTAGACATCTTCTGGTCTCTGTGTGTCCCTCTAAGGTGGTGTTTGAAAGGCACTACTCAGCCTAAAACAGCTCTGTACAGCGTGGTTTTATACAGTCCCCGGGCGATTTTTACTCCACACAAAAATAGCATGAGATGATCAGTAAACAGTGTGAGGTAACCTGAATGCTTCACAGAAACACAACTCAGCAGAAAGATGGTGGTGTTGCTGGACATTCTGCTCAGTTTTATGGTTTTTTTGTCAGATTCTGAACCAGGAAATGGCTGCAGGCAGTGAAGCAGCAGGCAGAAAACTCCAGAGCAACCAGTGACTCCGCCCCCTAGCCAATCAGCGGCCACAGTCGCGCTGCTGGCCCGACTCAGCCTTGCCAGGGACCTCAACAGAGCAGGGACTAAAAATTGAGGAGAAAGTAGAGGGAAAATACCAAACCTGCTCTTGGAATCTGTGGTCGGGCTGAGTTGCACCAGTCTGAGTTACTCTGAGTAGTGCTCTTCGATAACTGGCTTAAGTGTCTCAAACATAGATACCAGTAGAAACGTTGATACTCCAGACAGGAAGCTGGTGTAGACCTCATTTTGTTCAGGTCCTTAATCTGGACGTTTGTGTGGAAGAACACCAGGGGCCTCATTTATCAACCGTACTTATGAACAGATCTGTGCGTATTTCGTGCGTGGGAACGATTTTACGCATTGTGTGGTATTTACCAATTTGTCCTTGTGCGTGAAAACGTTCCTAAATATAAGAACAGCTGTGATCATGCGTAGGAACAGCATCTAGTGGCAGAACGAGGGAACAGCAATTCTGAAGGTCTCAGTGATCCACGCGTGTTCCTCATCCACTAATTATTTTACCCAATAAATAAATATTTTGGTGGATAAACAGCTGTGTCACATTATTGGTGCTAAAACACCCGTGACCCACGGGAATCTGACTGTAGAACGGCTGATTTCGTGTTATTTTGTAATCACAATTTTTACTCTTCCCATGTTTATGATGTTTAAAATCATTTTGAATGTATTTATTTATTATGTTTTAATTAAATTTAATTATTTTGTCCTTGTGAAGCGCCTCGTTGTTTAGCTTGAGATGCGCTATATAAAAGATCGTTTCTTATTCTTATTATTATTATTATTGGAGGATTTAGCAGAGCAGAGTTCACTCCAGAGGGAACGGCTCTTCCGTGAGCGCAGCGCACTGATCCGATTCCAGTCCAGATTCTATTTTACAAATAAAACAACCTCCAGAACCTCCTCTGCTCCCCGATCATACACGCGTTGTCAAGGGTCCAGTGATTCGATCTCGCTGTCAATAAAGTTTTTCTTTTTTGTCCGGGAAGAACCCAGGGAATCCCCTCCCGATCTGAGGACGTAGTGTGACCAAATATGGTTAATGGAGGGTGTTTCTGTATGTAAATGACGGTACACGGGCACGAGCTCCTGGATGCGCACAGTTGGGATTTATCATCAGCCGATTGCAGAGGAACATGCGTACGAGAGGCCACCGCATGTTTCATAAATCAGGACATTGACTGTTCGTACACACATTCTAAATTTCATCCATAGGAGGGAATATAGGAACGTTTCTACCAACGTTTGATAAATGAGGCCCCAGGACTTTGTGCTTACACTATAAAAAGCAACCTATAGAATTTACCCAATAAAGTTGAGGTAACAATTTGCTTAGTTAATTTATATTCCATATGTTTGTAATATATAGTACCTTATATTCAAAGTTAAGAAATACTTATAGGAATGAGGTCAAATCTAACTGACTTAGCTGCTTGTTGTTAGTAAATATGACCTCATTTTCTAAGCTAGAAAATAATCAATTAAATTGGAATTCTCTGCCAGGAGCAATCCCGCAACCCTCCTCTTGCTGGACAACCCGCTCTACCTTCTGCGATATACTACTGCCCAATACAAGACTGGCATGAATAACATTTATTCAACCAAAAGCAATACAAAAACAGCATTTTTCTGTTTTACAAGACTGACCTGAACTTGCATTCATTGTTGCTCAAGAGTTTTTTAGACATGCTGAAATATTTCCCTTAAAAGGTGAAGTGCTTCTTTAACTGTAGATACATGAATGCATGAATTGGAAAGCCTGTCTTCACCGACCAGTAAACTGATCCACTCTGGCCAGCATGTACAGTTGAGTTCTAGTTGTTAAGTAAGTAAAATAGGGAATCCGGTTATGAACTAATTTTTCTTTATTTCAGTCTTTAACTAATATTTTAGTCACATTTTAGATGATTTTATTGGGTGATATTTAGCATCTGTTTTTTCAGTGACGATACATGAGGCTCCAGGTGTCCTCTAACCTTTAAAGGTCTCAATCAAACCATAGACTTCCTTACAGAGGGTCTTCTGCATAAATCAGCAGCATGATATTTGGTTGTCCTTTAATCAGGTGTCTCTAGTCAAAGAGCTGAAGAGCTGGTGTCTGTCCAAGCTGCAAGACATGGAGGTCCACCATGGAGGAGGTCTCGGCACTGAGCTGCAGACCTCCTCCTCTGTAGCTGAGTGTCCGAGTAAAGCTGATGGAGCCGCCCACTCGGAGCTACCTGCTGAGGGTGGTGAAGCTTCCCCAGAGATCCACACCAGTCCAGAGGTCTTCTGCCAGGAGGAGTTCAGCATGACGGAGAGCAGAACAACCAACCACTACTTTGTGGTTCATGTGGAGAACTCCCCAGGTGAGGACTCAATCAGTTCCAATAGCAGACAGTAGTCATTCAAGCTTAGATCAACTAAGGTTAGATCAACTCAGGGTTCAGTTAGATTAACTCAGAGGTTCTCAACTGGGGGGGCGCCACCTCGACTCCACCCCCCTCCCGGAGATTCCCAAAACAGATGCCAGATACAACACACTTCCACCCTTGCTCTGGCATACATCACCCCCCTCCCCGTCAGCGCCTATCCCCCCCTACCCCACCCCACTCATACGGGGTGGGGGGCAAAATGTTATATTAAAACTTACATTTCAGTTTCTTTTTAATAACATTGATTTTTATTTCCAGAGTGAAGTTTGGAACTTTATTACAAATGATAAAAATATTCTTGAGTCAGAAGATCAAAAGTGCTTCTTTTGAAAAATGTGCAAGAAAAAGATCTGTCTTCGTATTCACTTGTTCTTTGATGTCTTAATACAGTTAACACAACAATTATGAAACAGATTAAAAGTCATTAGAGGCAACTATTCAAGAAAAATATAACAATTGGAGATTGCAATAGGAAACTTTCACTAACATTAGACTGAAACGTATAACAGTAAAATCACAAATACCCACTATTCTCTTTACGTTCTTTATATTACTTTTTTTTCTCAGAGAGAGAAATGTGCATGTGACTGCTCTGTCAGCAGCTTGAATCTGGGTTTGAATGTGGTCAATGCTATTCTCATGCACTCGGTTAGCCTGGAGCGGTGCTTGGTTTGATGTTCATAACAGAGATGTGAGTACATTTTATTTATATAGCACTTATCACAGACAGAGAATCACAAAGATCAACAAAACAAATCATAGAATCATAAAAAGATCTTAAAACAAAGCAACATAAAATATCATTAAATCAATTAAAATCAAAAAACAGAAAGTCATAAAATTATAAAATGATGAAACAAATGAAAGATGATTATAAATACTAGCTAAAAAATAATAAAACACAAAAGATTGAAGTAAAAGCAGGTTTAAACAAAAGGGTCTTCAGCTGCTTTCTAAAGGTGACCAGACTGTCAATAAAAGAAAGTTAGTAAGGATAAAGGAAGTTCATTCCAAAGTCGGGCTGCAACAGCCTGGAAAGAGCGATCACCTGGACTTTTCTATCTGGTCTTTGGAACTTCTAGGAGGTTCTGGTTGGTGGACCTGAGGGCTCGGGTTGGAGCATAAGGCTTTAACAGTTCAGTAACATAAGGAGGAGCTTGGCCATGTAGAGCCCTGAAAGTTCTAGTCAGGATTCTAAAGTTAATGGGTAACCAGTGCAGAGACATCAGAATAGGAGTGATGTGAGCTCTTCTGTTTGCTCCAGTTAGGAGCCTCGCTGCAGAGTTCTGGACCAACTGAAGGCGCTCAAGGGCTTTTTTGTTAAAACATGAGAAAAGTGTGTTACAGTAATCTAGACGGGAGGAGATAAAGGCATGGAGAACCATTTCAATCTCATGTTTTGACACCAACCTTCGTAGTTTGGAGATATTTCTCAAGTGATAAAAACAGTTTCTGACCAGTGTTTTTGAGTGGCCTTCAAGAGACATTGATTGGTCAAAAACACCCAAATTCCTCATGTTTGACTTGACAGCAGAAGCTAAATGACCAAGTTGTTGACTCATCACAGAAAGCTGCCTCACAGTTGAAGGTCCATCCAACCATGGTCAAGGTGTGCAGGGCTACCTTAGTAAGATCAGGTACAATTTATTGCCAGAAGCTAGCCAGGGTCACTAGCACCTAAATGCTCTGAGTCAACGTCTGCTTGCAGATCAGTGAGAACCAGCATGCGCTGGTCTGAGATGTGTATAAGNTCACCTGTAAATGATTGAGAAACAATAAAATAAAGATACATTAAACAAATGATAAAAATACACTTTGAGAATTCCCAGATTCCTCTGATATGGTATGGATACTGGATCAACAAGAGGAGTTGTTTTCCAAGACAAAGCAGTCAAACCTTTGAAGTTTCTCATCAGCTTGTCAATAAAGTCAGTGTACGGAAACTCGTCTCTGTGTCCTTGAGTCTGCTGGGACGTGTGTGCACCCTTCTTGAAGATCAAGTTGGAACATTTCCAGCTTTTTCTGCAGGGAGCGGACAGATGTCCTCAATTCAGAAATCAAATGAAGCTCATTAAGGTGTGATGTGATGTCAACCATAAAGGCCACCGTGTCCATGTTGAGCTTGTCTTTCAGAAACATAAAAAACTGATTCTTCAGCTGTTGCACAAAGACTTCTGTTTCATTCTGAATGGATCAGAATCCAGCTAAAGCGTTGCTTTGCTCAGCCATCTTACGTTGTTGTGCAGCAGGAGGTCGTTTGCATTTGCCTCAACTTCTCTCAGAAAATCTCCTAGCAGACGGTGCTGATGGGATGATGATGCCAATACTTCAGATTTTCTGATTGTCGTAGCTGACATTGGGATTTGTTTGGTTTTTCGAGCATCGTCTCTACCGCGGCCATCACAGAATGTTTTTTATGCTGTCCTAAAATCCAGAGAACACTCGTATTCACACTGCTGTGCAGTGAGAGTGTGATGAGTCGGGTGGATCTGTCGTACCGAGCTCTTATTTCCGTGCTCTCACTTCAGACTTCCTTCAAAAAACTAGTTTGATATTCCTGCTTGTGACTAACGCCACGGTTTGGCACTGCCGGTTGGAAGAATGAACCCATACTGGTTCGTCCACTAACTCTTAAAAGTTCTGTTTCCATTTGAGTTGCTTTCTACCTAAAAATAGTCCATAAAGGTCAGGTGGTTACCATAATAACTGGTCAACCTGCACCCACAGCTTTACCATCTACAGATCAATCAGCGCTCTGGGGTTAATTGTGGGAATTCTTTTTTCTGGGACTTTGCCTACTGGTCCAGACAACCATCACCTGGTCCGGATCCAGACCTAGGTCCACCATTTGGTGATAAATGGTAGCTACACAGTAAGACTATCACTTTTTTGGATTTCTAAAAACATACATAATTCTTGAAAGAGAGAAATCTACAGATTGCAGCTTTAACTCAGTTAGACTGACTAGTTCAGGTTAGATTAACTCAGGTTTGATTCAGATGAACTCAGATTATATTAACTCTTCTAATCAGTGGTTTCTTCTGAATATTAACTACATCCCATCTATAGTCCAAACAGATGGAGATAAGACCCAAAACACACCACCACCAGCAGCAAAGAGCCCTACGTCATCAGTCCAGGTGGTCCGCCCAAAGGAGCGCTCTGCGGTCTCTGCAGACACCCAGAAGAACCAGAACAGGGCGGACACGGTCGGGTTGGAGGCCGGACAGAAAACACAAAGCCCATCCCTGATCACAGAACATCGCAGCAGCAGCAGAGACTGGAAGCGAGGTCGTGAGAGAGCCAAGTCCTGTAAGATACGGTCCCAGGTCCGAACTAAGTCCAGAGAGGAACCGGGACTCAGGACTCTCCATGTGTTTGGAGATCAGACAAGCGGGCAGTCCTTTACTCAGGCGAGAGACAGCATGCACGCCATGGAGGTGACTCAGTACTTCTTTGAGGCGGTGTCAACCCAAATGGAGCGCTGGTACGAGCGGAAGGTGCAGGAGGCGCGCTGGCAGGCCGACCAGAGGGCCCGGGCTGATCAAGATGTCCTGATCCAGAAGATCGCCTGTCTGGAAGACGAGCTGCACACGCTGAGGACTCACCAGCACCACTCCTAACGCACACACACACATCTGAACTAATAACCAGTGTGTGTGCACACGTGTGTGAGGTTTCTCCCTCTGAGAGGACACAGTCTGAGCTGGACTGTTGTCCTATTAGACGAGTCAGGACCTACATCCTGATAGGTGTTCCTGTCTGATGAGGGATTCTGTAGATTCTAACCTGCTGAGGAGTTTTTAGTGTACCTGTGTGTGTGAGTGTGTGTGTGAGTGTGTGTGTGTGTGTGTGTGTGTGTGTGTGTGTGGCTTCGTTAGGACGTTCCTGGACCTCCAACCATCAATAACTCAGACATCAGGAGGAGTTAGAACATGTGTGATGAGGCAAAATCACTTTTACTAAGTAGTTCCTGAAATCTTTACTGCCTCTGATCAACTCTGTGGTCGAGTCTCAAAATGTGGTTCTGGATCTTGTCCTCTGTTGATTGGGTCCATTTTCACAGCTTTATGTCCCGTCTCTGTCCTGAAGACTTCACGTCCAGTGAGACCGAGCAGTGTGTCCTGTGAGACACATCTAGAGGATGTGGCCTGGCCCGTGGGGTCAGACTGCCCAGAACCTGGACAATCCTACTAATCCCAGAATGCACTGGGGTGCTCCTCCTGAAACCAGCAGTCGTGATTATGTTCTGTATAGCGTAGCGTCTCTGTAGCTGAATGGTTTTATGGTGGTAAAATGTTTTCATTAGAAAAGCAGCTGAGATGATTTATTTTTCCAGTTGCTCTGATTTTAGTTACCTTGTCTTGGAAAAGCTAATCTTTCTTTATATTTTGATGTAAGACGTTTAAATAACTTGTCATATTTATGTTTTCCTTTTCCAATAAACGGCGCCGGCGGTCGACTCGGATCGAGGGTTTAACTTTCTCACCAACACAAAGTGAAACAGGTTTATTATCCTCCAGGAGGCGTCATCTCTAGTGTCTCACACATGAAATCAGGTGTTTTTTAAAGGTGTTGGAGACGTGTGTACGGTACTTTACAGGGTGATCACCATGGGTGGAGACTTATTTCACCCACACTTCCTGTTAGAAAAATGTTCCTAAAGGAGGCGTCGCCTGGCGGACTGAGAGATCAGCATTGAGGTACATCTTAGCCATCATCTGTGGCTGATTCTAAATCAATGTGGAGCCATTTTAACCTGAAGATGGAGATATAATTATGGTTTTGGGCTGAAATATTACATTTTAATTTGCACTAGACTGCCAAAATAATAATTACACATGTCTACGGCACTATTACACACTCATCTATACAGGTTATCAGCTAAAAAAGTTGATTTAGGTGTTACTCGCTCTTTAAGGACACAGATAAAACATTCTGTCCCTCACAAACTTGAGGGTTTTAGTTTTTGTTTCACAGGAACCACATTTCTCCCCAATCCCCAGCAGGAAAAATCAGTTTCTATGGAAACAGTCCAGAGACCCTTGAGCATTTGTTGAGGGACCAAAAATGTAAGTTTCTGGAGATCTAGAGACTTCTGAGGGACCAACAGAACCCGTGTCTCTGGGTCCACTGAAGGACCTGATACAGGTGGAGTTCTGACTCACTCACGGTTGAGGTAAATGTAGATGAACGACAAGACTGATGGTGGCAGATCTCCTCTAGAACCAGATGGATGTTTCTCATAAGTTGGCTTCAGTAGGAGACCGAGGTGGTGGTCCACACATCAGAGGTTAGTTAGGCGGACATGTTGGACGAGCTCCTAGAATCACTAGAGCTGGTAACCATCTGGATTATCTTTGGTCTCAGTGGTTGTCCAGTGGTCTCCATCCTGCTGGACAGTAAATCATGTTGCATAAAGAGATGAACCTGCTGTCTGCTTCACTCTCACCTAATGTGCCACAAATCAGATTTTGTATTAAAAAATGATCCTCAAGCTGGTTTGGTTATTTATTCACACAGAGTCAGTTTGTCAGGTAACCCACAGCAAGAAGCTGTCGTCATCTCAAGCTTAGAGACTGGGACTAACTTCCGGCCAGAGCCAGAGTTTTCTGTAGCTCCTCCAGGTGCCTGCTGGCCTGTGAGATCATCATGCGAATCGCGTCCTGTCCAATCAGAGGACAGACGAGTTATAAAACATGTGGGTCTTCACTTTTACTGTAAGCTGTGGTGAGAGGATGGACATTGTGATGGTTAAACTCGGTCTACCTGGTTACTGGCGTTCTTGTTCCTCTTGAACTCCTGTCTGGCCCAGTCTCTCAAGTACTTCCGGTCTGCCTGGTCCGGAACCTGCCGGATAGTCCTCAGCATGGTTCTGTAGATCCCCAGAACCTTCTGCCTCTGCAGGTACTGGGACAGTCACATGCTAGCGTTAGCTTTAGCCTTTTAGCAGTTTGAGCTTTAGCTGCTTCAGAATGTCCCTCCTCGGCTACTTTACCTGTTTTAAAGACAGCACCGCGGGCGGTAAACCTGAAACCATTTTTCACAACAAAACCTGACGAACCCACGCAGGAATGCGTGTTACCGGGTCATTGTATGGAAGCCTGCGAGTGCCAGAAACGCGTCTCCTTCACGTTCTGTTCACGCTGACTGTAAACAACACGCCAGGCACACTTTGAGTTTCCATGCATAAAAGCCTGACCATTATACAAGTTAAAAAACACTAAAATCAACGTTTTTGCTGATAACCTGTATAAATGTGTGTCTAATGGTGTCGTAGACAGTCATTTTTGCATTTTGGTGCATTTTCTTCAAAAACTCAAAATTCAGCCTAAAAACGTCAGTCTAGCGCCCTCTTCAGCTCAAGACTATGCATCACATTGATTAGAGTCTGAATCCACATCAGCCAAGTAGCCTGGTGCTGTACTACGTAGCAGCGCTGCAGCTGGGTCTTGGCCAGGAGAGTTCCTGCAAAAGCTTCCAGCTCACACTAAATTATCATTCGTTGAGGATCAAGCCAGATTTTCCAGTGGAATAATTTTAGCTACATATGAACCATCCTTTTCAAGCAATCTTTATTTGCAACCTGCAAAACTCCATCAGACACAAACCTCCATCTGACCACCAGCAGTCACCCGGGTTGCATCTCATCAGCCAGCCCTGTGGATTCAAAAGGGGACTACGACCTTTGAATGCCACAGAAGTCTAATTCCACCCGTAAGCCGGTCAGGACAACTTCAACTAGCTGGGCCTTCCAAGAACTCCCACAAGGGTTCGTAGATTCTGCACACTGGTGTTTGATGGTTTTTTATTATTAATTTGATAACTTGTTAAACCATAAACATTCAGTCAAATTCATTTCCTAAACTATAACTGATGTTCAAGGCCGTATCCAGAGTTTCAAAATTACCGAGGTCCAACTTCCGTTATCCCGTGCACATTAATTACAAAGAAAAGACCAAAACTGATTTCCAGTTACATTATGTATTTAAAAATAAAGTTACTTGTATGTGTATGATGTTCTTGTGTGTGTGTGTTTGTGTGTGTGTGTGTGTGAGAGAGAGAGAGAGAGAGAGAGAGAGAGAGAGAGAGAGAGAGAGAGAGAGAGAGAGAGAGAGAGAGAGAGAGAGAGAATAGATGAATATGTTTAGCTGGTGTCTAGAGTAGGGTTGCGACGATTATAAATGTTGGTACGATTATAGTCTGAGAAATAATCACGGTTTCACGATTACTTTACATGAATTGATTTCACATCTGTAATAACAGATATAAATCACAGATATAAAGTATTGATAACGTGCATGAGTACATTTTATAAAGGTTTTAAACTCCTGAGGATATTTATTGCTGCTTTTCAGAGATTCTGCTTAGAAAAATTCATTAGTAAAATCAAAGTAACCTCTGTAATTTTTAAATTACAGTTTAAAACTTTTAAAATACCCTTAATTAGATTTGCCTAATAGCCTGTTTTTAGTTTCTGTAAAAACACAAAAAAGGTTTAACTGTTGACACCTGGTCAAGGTCAACGCGTTTATTCAACACTGAAAGATGGACACACCTTCATGAAATGAGATGCTAAATCCCTACTAGTGCATTTGTTATTATGAATATCCTTAAACATAACTTCTACTTGTTCATATCTGTATTTTCAAAATTGAATAGTAAGGATATTATTTGGACAAGGATAAATGATATTATTGCTATGTAACATAGGAATAAAAAAGAAGTGTTAGATTAAATGTTAAAATGGCTTGCTGTACTGGCTTGTTATAGACAAATACAGGGGAAAGGTAGTACAGACTACTAAATGAACCCATGTGTTACGTGTTAAAACTTTTTCTTCTGCAAGCTGTGCGGTGGCAGGCGAGTGGGGAGGGGGGCTCAAGTCTATTTTGCCTTGGCCCCCAAATGCCTAGAAACGGCCCTGGGCTTGTGACGGAGTTTTCAAGCTGATCTGTCTGCTGGACATCCTTCCTTCTCATCCTCCTTTATACATAAAAAAACACTAAACTACAGAAAAGTAACAATCTATCTGTCACAGATCGCTCCAATATCTAAAGTTTTGCCATCAATGTCTGTCTCAGTGTTTTCTCCGCTCTGTGACGCGCATCAGCTTTTTTGACACCTGCTGTCAGATCACGCAGCAGCCATCCTCTCCCTCAGCAACAAAACGCTTCTTAGTTTAATTATTTTAGTATAACTCCGGGTTTTATTTGGGCTCTTAACAAAAATAAAAACGGGTGCGTAGTTTATAATCCGCATACAGTAAATTGAAACGGAAACTCAGAGAGGCGGAGTCTTGCTGCTGCGGCGTCCCAAAGGTGTGTTTTTATTGGTCAGCTGCAGACAGGAGCAGCACTTCAAGACTGTTGGAGGCTGTCTTCTTTCTAATAACGAGACTCATATCAATGCCTATGCTACACGTAGGCTGCAGATGAGCTTTTTTTTTCAGCACTCCCTGCTGAAAATATGTTCCCACGGCTATGATCATAAAACATTAAGTTCGGCTGCCTCGCGTTGTTGTAGCGCCTCCCCCGTCATGGGCTGTTTGAGAATTTTTTTTTTTTAAATATTCTGCAGAAAAATACCGAGGTCCGGACCTCGGTGTCCTCAATGGTAGATACGGCCTTGCTGATGTTATATAAACTAACAGACATCCAGCTCCAGCCGGTGTGTAGAAACGGGGATCCGTGCTGGGATAACCCCCGCAATGAATCTGCATATTTCCATTAATACAGACTTGAACACATTTGCTGAATGATTTGTGCAATAATCAGATTTTTATTTTATATCCACAAAATGCTAATTCTAGTTTAGATCTTAGAAAACGGGGACGGCTTGCCATCAAATTTAAAATCCGTCCCATCCTAAAACCTGCAGAGGAATAATCAATGAAGCAGCTGCTCCAAAAGTGAAAGTAAAACGCTTCGCTGAAGCAGAGCGCAGCGCTAATGTGAGACAGATGTGTTTATAACACAGAGAAGCCCGAACCGTTGCTCTGTTGTGGAGCTGACACGGGTCTCCCTGTTATTTAAATAGAGCACGCACAATACCACGCTGCCTCGATAAACGTGAAGCACGGCTTGAGGGCCGGAAAGTGGAGGTTTGCGGTCCGGACCCGGCCCGCGGGCCGCCTATTGAGGGACGCTGCTTTAAACCATCATTCATTATAATTTGCCTTGTATCATCATTAGTAGTAGAAATATAGTAATAAATTAATTTGTATTAACTATATTTTTGCCTCCTTGTCAAATTATTATAAAATGTTGTTTCCCTACCAAAGGACCTCTTCTCATCATCAATCAGATACTAAAGGTTCAGTAATAGTGATAATTCATATTTATATGGAATATCTCCTCTTATTGAATAGCTTTATATTTTATTGAGGATTCATTAAAAGTAACCACCTACATCACGTTACATATAATATGTTTCTTATGCTCAGTTATTAGGCAGGTGAGTTTGACCACATCACTATTTTTATGCAGTTCAATAGTTTTATTTAGCACAGTTTAATCAATAAGGAGGATCTGATCAGGATAATCAATCATAATTTAAAATCCTATAGTTGTCATAAAGGGTTACTGAAGCAGGAAAAGTTACTTCTCCTTAGAATGGAAGAAAGATCAAATAAATATACAGAAGTAAAACTGAACACATGTTGAATGTTATTTTAGAACTTTGAGGCATTGGTTTAAATCCTCTCCCTCAGTCCAACAGCATGCACGTTTGTTAGGTTGCCTGGTGATCAGTGATCACCTTTAGGTGTGTGTGAATGGCTGTTCACGCTGCAGCCCTGTGGTGGACTGGTGTAAACACTGGACTCCAGCAGCCTATGCAGTCGTCACACCTCCATCGACGGTGGCAGGGGAGTGAAGTGCCCACCCACCCTGTAACCACAGGGTTGCAGGTTTGAGGGTTGCTCAATATGTCGCAGTTGTTGTGTCCTTGGGCAAGACGCTTCACCCTCCTTGCCTGCTGGTGGTGCCAGGCCTGGAGGTGGGGCACGCTAGTGAGCACCTGGTGGCCGGGCTTTCACCCATGGAGCCCGGCCGGGTACAGCCCAAAGAGGAGACGTGGGTCCCCCTTCCCATGGGCTCACCACTCGTGGGAGGGGCCAAAGGGGTCAGGTGCAGTGTGTAAAAGGCGGTAGCCGAAGGCAGGGACCTTGGCGGTCTGATCCTCGGTACAGAAGCTGGCTCTTGGTACGTGGAATGTCACCTCTCTGGTGGGGAAAGAGCCGGAGTTGGTGTGTGAGGTTGAGAGGTTCCAACTAGATATAGTTGGACTCACCTCAACGCATGGCTCTGGCTCTGGAACCAGTTTCCTCGAGAGGGGTTGGACTCTCTACCACTCTGGAGTTGCTACCACTGAGAGGCACCGAGCAGGGGTGGGCATACTTCTTGCCCCCCATCTTGGTGCCTGTACGTTGGGGTTTACCCCGGTGAACGAGAGGGTAGCCTCCCTCCGCCTCCGTGTGGGGGGACGGGTCCTGACTGTGGTTTGTGCTTATGCACCAAACTGCAGCTCAGACTACCCACCCTTTTTGGAGTCCCTGGAGGGGGTACTGGAAAGCGCTCTTTTGGGTGACTCCCTCGTTCTGCTGGGGGACTTCAATGCTCATGTGGGCAATGACAGTGAGACCTGGAGAGGTGTGGTTGGGAGGAATGGCCCCCCTGATCTGAATCCGAGTGCTGTTCTGTTATTGGACTCTGTGCTCGTCATGGATTGTCACACCATGTTCAGGCATGAAGGCGTCTATATGTGCTCTTGGCACCAGGATACCAGGTCGATGATCGATTTTGTTGTCGTTTCATCTGATCTGCGGCCGCATGTCTTGGACACTCGGGTAAAGAGAGGGGCGGAGCTGTCAACTGACCACTACCTGGTGGTGAGTTGGCTTCGATGGTGGGGAAAGATGCCGGTCAGACCTGGCAGACCCAAAAGAGTTGTGAGGGTCTGCTGGGAACGTCTGGCAAAGTCACCTGTCAGAAGGAGCTTCAATTCCCACCTCCGACAGAACTTTGAACGTGTCCCGGGGGAGGCAGGGGACAATGAGTCCGAATGGGCCATTGTTGAGGCGGCTGACCGCAGCTGTGGCCGCAGGGTGGTCGGTGCCTGTCGTGGCGGCAATCCCCGAACCCGCTGGTGGACACCAGTGGTTAGGGATGCTGTCAAGCTGAAGAAAGAGTCCTATCAGGTCTTTTTGGCCTGTGGGACTCCGGAGGCAGCTAATGGGTACCGGCAGTCCAAGCGGAATGCAGCTCGGGTGGTCGCAGAGGCAAAAACCCGGGCATGGGAGGAGTTCGGTGAGACCATGGAACAAGACTTCCGTACGGCTTCGAAGAGATTCTGGTCAAACCATCCGGCGCCTTAGGAGGGGAAAGCAGTGCACTACCAACACTGTTTACAGTGGGGAGGGTGTGCTGCTGACCTCGACTCGGGACGTTATGAATCTGTGGGCTGAGTACTTCGAAGACCTCCTCAATCCCACCGGCACGTCTTCCAGGATGGAAGCTGAGTCTGGGGACTTTGGGTTGGGCTCTCCAATCTCTGGAGCAGAGGTCACTGATGTGGTCAAAAAACTTCTCGGTGGCAAGGCTCCGGGCGTGGATGAGATCCGCCCGGATTTCCTTAAGGCCCTGGATGTTGTGGGGCTGTGTTGGTTGACGCGGCTCTGCAATATCACGTGGACATCGGGGGCAGTTCCACTGGACTGGCAGACCGGGGTGGTGGTCCCCCTATTTAAAAAGGGGGACCGCAGGGTGTGTTCCAACTACAGGGGGATCACACTCCTGAGCCTCCCTGGTAAGGTCTATTCAGGGGTTCTGGAGAGGAGGGTCCGTCGGATAGTCGAACCTCGGATCCAGGAGGAGCAATGTGGTTTTCGTCCTGGCCGTGGAACACTGGACCAGCTCTATACCCTTGGGGGGGTCCTGGAGGGTGCGTGGGAGTTCGCCCAACCAATCTACATGTGTTTTGTGGATTTGGAGAAGGCGTTCAACCGTGTCCCTCGGGAGGCCCTGTGGGGGGTACTCTGGGAGTATGGGGTACCAGGCCCCTTGTTACGAGCTGTTAGGTCCCTGTACGATTGGTGTCAGAGCTTGGTCCACATTGCCGGCAGTAAGTCGGGCTCGTTTCCGGTGAGAGTTGGACTCCGCCCTTTGTCACCGATTCTGTTCATAACTTTTATGGACAGAGTTTCTAGGTGCAGTCAAGGTGGCCTAAGGATCAGGTCTCTGCTTTTTGCAGATGATGTGGTCCTGTTGGCTTCATCAGACCATGATCTCCGGCTTTCGCTTTTGAGCAGTTCGCAGCCGAGTGTGAAGCAGCTGGGATGAGAATCAGCTCCTCTAAATCCAAGACCATGGTCTTGAGTCGGAAAAGGGTAGAATACCTTCTCCAGGTCAGGGACGAGGTCCTGCCCCAAGTGGAGGAGTTTAAGTATCTTGGGGTCTTGCTCACGAGTGAGGTAAGGGTGGAGCGTGAGATCGATAGGCGGATTGGTGCTGCGTCTGCAGTGATGCGGCCGTTGTACCGGTCTGTCGTGGTAAAGAGAGAGCTGAGCCGAAAGGCAAAGCTTTCGATTTACCGGTCGATCTACGTTCCTACCCTCACCTATGGTCACGAGCTTTGGGTAGTGACCGAAAGAACGAGATCACGGATACAAGCGGCTGAAATGAGTTTTCAGGGTGGCTGGACTCTCCCTTAGAGATAGGGTGAGAAGCTCGGTCATCCGGGAGGGGCTCGGAGTAGACCCACTGCTCTTCCACATCGAGAGGAGCCAGTTGAGGTGGCTCGGGCATCTGGTTAGGATACCTCTGGACGCCTCCCTGGTGAGGTTTTCCGTGCACGTCCAACCGGGAGGAGACCCAAAGGAAGACCCAGGACACGCTGGAGGGACTATGTCTCTCGGCTGGCCTGGGAACGCCTTGGGATTTCCCCGGAGGAGCTGGCCCAAGTGCCTGGGGAGAGGGAAGTCTGGGCCTCCCTCCTTAGGCTGCTGCCCCCGCGACCTGACTCCGGATAAGCGGAAGAAAATGGATGGATGTCTCTTTTCTCCATTACTCCTGCCAGAGTCGCACTAAAGACCCACGGAGATGTTTTCTGAGGTAAAACAAGAAACAAAGACCTTTAGAGCAGAAGAATGATTTATTTTATGAACATAATACTACAGGTATTATATAAACCCAGCACATAAATGATGACATCACAGTCTGGACAGGGTGGTGTTCACAGTGATGAATCCAGACAGAACTGGATCAGAACCTTCTCCTGGGTTCTGAGTCTCCATCCAGCACAGAACTCTGACTAAAACATCAGGTGTGCCAAGCTCAAACCGCAGAACTCACGTCCCCGGTCCCCACCCGTGAGGGACAGCTTCTCATTGGTCAGCGGCGGTGACGAGTTCGAACCACTGTCTGAGAGCATCGCTCAGCGTCTCCGGCAGGGCGCTGACGTCTCTCAGGATGATGTAGAATGGGAAGGGGAACTCGTCCATGTAGGAGCGGATCTCTGGGAGCTGTCCCGGTTCTCTGAATATAGGAACCTTGATGTCCAAAATAGAGTCCTGCAGGGCGGACCGGAGTTTAGTCAGGCTGCACAGACACAGGATTAAAGACCCAAATGTGTTTTCTTACCCGGGAGTTTGGGTTGTCCAGGACCACAAAGATCACAAAGATGTTTGCAGTGCGTGCCGCCTGCACAGCTGCTCCCACCCTCTCCTGTCCCTCTAGGAACAGTCCTCTACCGTCAGACACGATGAACAACAGCTGGGCCGTCTCTGTGGACGACAGGTTAAATACAGAACCACGACAGGTCGGATCAACATCTCTGAACAACCTCAGGTCAGAGAAACACAGATTAGTTCTGAAGCTAACAGCTAGTCCCCTAGAGGGCCATAGAACAGAATAGACTTTATTGATCCCAGAGTGGGGAAATTCACTCGTTAAGGCAGCACGTACGCTTGGAGAATAGGAAGAACTAATACAGGTAAATACACAAAGGCAGTAGCTATTATTGTAACCTTCAGCAGCTAAAAAATGAATAAAAATTGAAGAAGAAAACAGCATAAAGACACAGAACTGCTGCTCCTCATCATAAAACTCATTAAAGAGGTTCAGGTATCTGATTTGGATGATCTGGCTGAGTCCCTCAGGAGGAGCTGGAGAGTGTCTCTGGGGTCCAGATGAGCTGTAGCGACATGATCCAGCTGGATTTTACCCAGCATGCACCACAGGGTCTACAGAAATAACCCGAAACTCAGGATGATCTCTTATAAAAAAAAAAACACCTGAGGTTGTTCAGGAAGTTAACTACAAGCTACTAGCCTCAAGTCCACAGAACTCTGGAGCTAACGAGGCCTTTAGCTAGCGCTCCATCACCCCCACTCCCGCTCTGCTCCTCCAACAACTGATGAGAGGACACCACACTGATGAGGTGTCAGAACATTTTTCTAAGTACGAGTACTCGTATGGAGCATCATGAGTGACCTGGCAGGAGGTTTGGTAGTTAGGTGGTCTGGAGCACACAGGCGTGTGTTAAAGCACTAAAACCCCTAACCATTACTGGGCTCTACTGGTTTCTAACTCTAACCTAAACATCTGAAACCAGCCAGTAGAGGGCAATGACATTTAAACAATGTGAGGAAAAGACTAAATGTCCTGACTTTGTAGGAGTCATTGGTTCTCAGCATGTAGTATAGACACACGCACACACACACGCACACACGCTATTTTACCTGAGCTGATGGATCCTGGACTCTGCTGACGAGCTGACAAGAACATTTTTGTAGACGTCTCTAAGAACTAAAGAGCAGACGTGGTGGGGTCAGTGTGAAGGTCAGGACAGAGCAGCAGTAACTTCACCGTAACTTTTATCTTTATTTGACCGAAAGTACAACAGAAGATGTCCCTGAACCCAAGGACTCTTCCTGACTAAAGCGTCCCCACCTGGGCGATCCTGGTCTTCTTTTGCTGGAACTGACACAGTCTGAGGATCCGAGCCCCCGACTCATCACTGAACTGCTGCTGGAGGGGGTGCAGCAGCTGCACCTGCTCACCGAAGCTGAACACACGAGCAGAAACGTCCACCATCAGAGATAAAAGTCACAGACCTCCACTGCTCTGAAATGGGACTTCTTCTCACCTGCACACGGCCACCTGTCCAACCTCCAGCAGAGTCAGAGCGTTGATGATTACTGACAGGGACTCAAACGCCAGCTGCAACACACAAACAGTTACTCAGAGCCCCTACAACTGTGAGTGAGTGAGTGAGTGAGTGAGTGAGTGAGTGAGTGAGTGAGTGAGTGAGTGAGTGAGTGAGTGAAAGAGAGAGAGAGATACCTGTTTGGAGTGATTGTCCATCATGCTGGATGAGTCGTCTACAGCCAGACAGATCTGGTACTCTCTCTTGCTGGGTCTGGTCCTCCTCAGCCAGATCTTGTCCTTGTGGAAGTTACTGGCGATGTAAGGAATCACCTTCCTCATGTTCAGACGCTTCCCTGTCCGGTAATCCCCTCTGAGGAGAAGGATGGAGCACAGCAAACACATAAATCACACTTATGAGCTACACCTCAGCGGTAGCTGGAGGGTGGAAGCCCGGGGGGGCTGGACTGACTTGAGCTTGGTGGCCTGTGTGGGCTCCAGGATCAGACGGATCTGCTCACACAGCTGCTGGGACAGGGTGGAGGTCAGAGCCTGGTACTGGTGCCACATGGAAGCTGCTGCACTCTCCTGGAAAAAAACAACACACGATGAAGTAAACCAGGGTCTATTAAATATGAAACTGGTTTTATTGGTTTACTGGGACCTCCTAGAGCAGCTACGGGTCTGAAACCCTCAGCCCACTGGAATAAAACCAGTTTAGAGCTGCAACAGCTGCAGGACCTTCAGAATCCAGACAAGATCTAGGGTGGGCGACTGATAAAAGTTCTCTTTTGTTTCATTCTGAGAATAATGTCAGAACTCTGAGATTAAAAGCAGAAAAGTACTCGACTAATTAACCTTCGTTCATACCACACACATGTAGCATGTGTAAACCTCATATATATATATATATATATATATATATATATATATATATATATATATATATATATATATATATATATATATATATTAGGGCTGTCAAAATTAGAGCGTTTTTAATGCGTTAATGCAAAGCCCCCTTAACGGCATAAATTTTTTTAAAGGAGACATATCATGAAAAACCCACTTTTTTATCCCCTAATACAGTGTTTTTCACATTTTAAGTGTCTAAGTGTGCAAAAAGTATTATATTATTCACTATAGGTGCTATTTCTGTATGTAATTATAATGTTTTGGTCATATTTGTCCACCGGTTCAGTTTTTAAATTTGACTATTACATATTTTTACTATGTCGTCACGATAACTTCCAAATATGGTCTTGGACCTCTTTTTTCTTCTCGCTAAGATTTTTGTAGTCCAATGTGGAGAATGAATAAGTCAGGAGTGGAGAGTCCCAAATGTTCGTTTTTCTGAGCCACACAAATTTTTAAGTTTCATTCCCTTTAAGGACGAGTGCTGTGGCAGTATTTTCACATGTCAGGCTGGTGGCTACTGCTAAAAAAAACCACAGAAGGAGACGTGGACCGGCCGTGACCAGGCTAAGAGCCGGCCGGCAGACAGACAGCATATGAAGTCCTCCAGCACGGTCCGGAGAAGGACTTTGAGGGGTCATTTCTTCTGAATATGGCAGTAACGGACACAGCAGCAAGCGGTAAGCTTCATATAACTCTAAAATGTCGGCAAACTTTACTTTAGAATTGTATTTATAGGCTACTGTTTTGCTAGCATTAGCATCGGGCCTGTTTAAGCTAGCGCTATATGCTAGTTATTTAGTAACTAGATAAATGTGGATTTGGCTGATCTTTGTGGAAAAACGTGATCTGCAAATTCTCATGAACGCCTTTTATAATACCAGATATCTGCTCACACTTTGTAGCCCAGCAGAGACTCTCTGTCTTACTTTTTGAGAGTGAAGTAAACCTAGCATGCTGCAAATGTCATGCAAAAATACAGCGCGAAATAAGGTCGTTAAAATGCATCAACACAGTGGATTTAATACAAGTTTTAAAGAACAATCTCTGGGTGAAGTGAGGTGAGGTTTCATGGCTCACTGCAGAAATAAAAACTAACTCGGATCAAGTCAGACACAGCTAAACTAACACTCTGTATGAGCGTGACTGACAGAAAGCTGCTAAAATAACCAGTTGGGACACAGCTGTTCATAAATGATGTTTAGGTAAGCCCTACACCTCAGACCTCTAAGAAGCCACTATCATTAGAACATCACACCCCCTGAATCACTCCATCTGATGGCAGCAGAGTGATTTATTTTATATTTTACTGGTTTAGTTGCTGTTTGGAAAGACAACATTCTGTTGAAATGATTGAATTATATTCTTTTCTGTAAACAACCACCTGATCTGAGCAGCATGTGTACATAATGTCTGTCCCCAAGCTAAGTCTATAAAAACAGCTGCAACATTTAATAACTGCTATTCTTTAATATGCTTATTTTGATTCCAATCATTTGAATAATTGTAGTGGCAGTATTTTATTAACATTTTTTATAAATTGTTAAATCAATGCAGCAAAGTAAATAATGAACCAAAACAACAACAAAAATGTCTCTATAAACATTAGTAGAACAGAACCAACTTTCCAAAAGCTGCTTGTAAACAAAATATGTCATTAAAGTTATTGTTTATCATTTCAGCATACGTCAACGATGACATCATGGAACTGGTCTTTGGAAAAGTTTTCCCTCAACCATCTCCGTTTCTAGATGAGGTAGAGAAGATAAACACCCCACTAACCCTCTCGTCTCAGAATTCAGACAACGGAGGTCTCTGCCTACGTCTCCTGCTTTAATCCAGGACTGGTTTGAGGCCCTCATCATCAGGAAACTCCTGCCATATTCTGAGGACAACACAGGATGACAGGAACTCTGAGACCTACATACCACCATCACCAGGACACAAATCACCTGTGTGCACAACGCCTGGAACAACTAAAACCAAAAGGGGAGACATTAAGTGTCCAAAGCCTATTATTCAAATATTTTTGTTCATTCTTTCTATTTATTATATTTATTTGTTTGCTGTGACATTACTGCTTTGTAAATTAATATAAACAAATAATAAAAACATTCACTGATTGTACAATTCTTCTTAGTTGTACTGGTCCAAACTGGGCCTTGTAAACATTTATTCTGTAGTTGAACACAGGACAGCCTCAAATCCAGGATGATCCAGCATGCATTTCATTTGGCTTCATGTTTCCTCCATTCTGGCTTTAACCTCATGGTACACAGCAAATTCAGCATGCTCAAATTAACACTGTCAGAGTTGATTTCAACACTTTTAAAGTGTCTATATGAGTCCACACCAGAAAGAGTTAATTTAACTCTTTTTAGAGAGTTGGTACTTTAACTCTGATTTAGTGTCAAAAACCAACTCTTGTGGAGTTGACAATTTAACACCGGTGTTGGAGTTAATATAGTAACTCTAAACTCTGGAGTTACATTTTTAACTCCAGAAGAGTTAATTTTTGACACTAAATCAGAGTTAAAGCACCAACTCTCCAAAAAGAGTTAAATTAACTCCTACTGGTGTGGACCCATATAGACACTTTAAAAGTGTTGAAATCAACTCTGACAGTGTTAATTTGAGCATGTTGTTGTGTAACAGCCACACTGAAAAACACCTGCTAACTCATGCTCTGTACCCCTCATGACTGTGGACAACCAGTGAGAGAGGAACACAAGGAGCAGAGTCCTGAGCATTTAGTGTGAACCATGCTCCACTTCTTTATTGTGACAGTGGAACGGCACAGCAGTGCCATTCCTGTGACCAGCCTCCTCAGTTATGGTGCCAACATGACACAACATGTGACACCATATTTGCAACAGTGAACAAAGTAGTAACTAAGAACAACACAACTCCCCCCCAAAAAACATGCATAAACACCCCAAAATAGAACAAATTACCTAAAAACATGACTCCCACAATGCACCTTGCCCACTGCAGCTCTCTGCAGCCAATCAGTCACTACCAGTCCAACTTTTAGAATAAATGGGTGGAGTCTGCGAATTAACTCTGCAGGTGTTATAGCCACTGTGGGAGTTCAGAGTTAGCTTTTCAGGAGTTATTTTGTCCAAAATTACTCCTACAGAGTTGATTAGGAAACATTCCTTTTTAACACTTGGGTTTGACTCTCATGTCAGTGTTACATATCAACTATGTAACTATTTTAGTGTTAAATGAACCATTTTTAGTGTTAAATTAACTATTATTAGTGTTAAATTGGACCAACACCCAAAAATTAACACTTTTAAATTTGCTGTGTTAGAATGCAGGTAAGATTTAACTAGATTTGTTAGCAAAGCAGGCTGATCTTGGGGATTTCTCTACAGTATTGATTTCAACCTCTGGGCATGTAAGAGCAGTTATCACAGTTACACCTAAATACATTTAATAAAGATGCAGCGCAAGCAATAAATAAAAACCTGTAAAGATGTAAGCATTAGGACTTTGGTGATTACATATTAAAACATGGGGAGAAATGTACTTTATTCAATTTATCTTCAAAAAAGTAAAGAATTTGGCTTTTTTATGGAATCTCAAACCTATAATTAAATCAAAATGTAAGTGCTTTTTATCCATTTTCAGCCATTAAGACACCAATATAAATCCAATCCAATTTATTTATAAAGCACTAATAAAAAACAGAAAACGGTACCAAAGTGCTGTACAATAAAAAGTAAAAAGATAAAAAATAAAATAGAATAAAAAAGTATAAAATAGAATAACTAAAATAATACAGTGGCAACAAGATCATACAAATCACAATAAAACCAACCACTTCAATCAAAAGCCAGAGAAAAAAGGTGAGTCTTCAGGCGAGATTTAAACACAAGGAGAGTGTCAGCCTGTTTTACATTTGTAGGCAGCTCATTCCATAACCTGGGACCAATCACAGAGAAAGCTCTGTCTCCTCTGCTTTTGCGTTTGGTCTGGGGAACCACGAGTAGCCCACGCTCAGCTGATCGAAGAGACCGCACAGGCACATGCAAAGTTAGCAGCTCTGATAGGTAGTGCGGGGCAAGGCCATTTAGGCATTTAAAAACAAACAACAGGATTTTAAAATCAATTCGGTACCTGACCGGGAGCCAATGAAGCGCTGATAGGACCGGTGAAATATGGTCATGCTTACGAGTACCTGTTAAAAGACGTGCTGCAGCGTTCTGAACCAGCTGCAGACGTGAAATCAAAGACTGGCTGATGCCCACATATAGGGCGTTACAGTAGTCAAGCCTAGTCGTCACGAAAGCATGGATAAGAATCTCAAAATGATGTCGTGATAAGGATGTTTTTATCTTTGCTAGCTGTCTCAGGTGAAAAAAGCTAGCACTCACCACCGAGCTTATTTGTTTATCAAAACAGAAATGCCTATCCATTTTCACCCCAAGATTAGAGACAGTGGGCTTAAGAAACTGGGTTAACGGCCCTAAATCCAAACGGTCAGTACCACCTGCGTGTCTAGTAGGGATGTGAATCTCCACCACTGAGGCCGATTCGATACGTATCTCGATACGCTACTGGCGATACGATACATTAACGATACGGTAAACCCTCTGGCGATACGATTCGATACGATTCATCCCTGCTGACGATTCTTTAATGATTTGAAAACGATTTTCGATTCGATACATTTCATGATGCTATTTTAAACGATTCAACACATTAAAAAGATTTTCCAGCCCACATCTGATTTTTAAATATCAAAATGATTTTCCCTCTCCTCTGTGAAGGATGTATTTGATCCTCTATTGTTTTTGATTAATCAATAAATTCAACATTAAAAGACAATGCACATCATCAGTGATATTTTACATATTATACATAACATTATTGCTACAATACTTGAAATAAGGGGGTTGACACTAGGTTTAGACAGAAAAATAAACCAACAGAATCAGAAAATTATTAGAGTTCATCATCTTTTGAGCGTTCATTCTGTGTTTTTCTAAATACTATCACTTTTTTTCTTTCTTTTTACACAAACAGGAGTTGTTTTTTTACCTTCTTATTTCGCTGACGTTTCGATCGCAGCTGCGATCATCCTCAGAGCTACATCGCCATCTTAGCGACGTCACTTCCTTCTCCGTTTATCACGCAACCATGAACAGAGATGAAGGGGTTTACACACTGGATCACGCATGGGACTGTGTCATCGGCAAGGAGGGCGCGGGCAGCAGAGGGCGACACCGTCCTCTGCTGCCCGCAGATAAACGGAGAAGGAAGTGACGTCGCCAAGATGGCGATGTAGCTCTGAGGATGATCGCAGCTGCGATCGAAACGTCAGCGAAATAAGAAGGTAAAAAAACAACTCCTGTTTGTGTAAAAAGAAAGAAAAAAAGTGATAGTATTAGAGTTCATCATTTTTCAATTATTTGGAATTATTATGAAACAGTAAAAATTTGAAAACACTTCTAAATATGGTAATGATCCATATGTGGTGGCAATATTAAAAGCTGTTGTAGCCTAATGTTACTGTTCCTTTAAGAGAAAAGTCCAGGCTGAGATGTGAGTTTATCTCTGCTGTTTATTGGACTTCTCTGAACCAAAATGCCATTGTTTAGTTCTGCACAAATGTTACAATAATAAGGCATTATCTTAAATTACCTCACACAAAGCTTTAGTTGTGTAGATCAAAAAGAATGCTCGGAAGAATACGCTGCTGCAGAAACCGGTCACACGGACTTTAGAAAGTTTTATTTTGACAAGACAGGAAGCACGTACGTCGGTTAATATTGTCCCACGATGGTTTTTCTAACTGCGGCTGCGCACCACCTGGCCTCCGCTAAAAGACGGTGCGTTCAATGCGCCTCAAAAAACGAGGACATAGCAGGAAAACAATGAAGTAATCGATGTAACCATGGTTTTAACCGATGAGAGGCACGTACGGGAAGATACATTGCGATACAGCCGTCAGTTATAACCGGTGCGCACTGAAGCTACCGGTGCAGTCGCATCGCTAACGTCATGAACGAACCACCGGCTCAGATCGGTGAATCTCTCCATCCCTAGTGTCTAGGGCCAATTTGTAAGACCTCAGTTTTGGTTTCATTAAGATACAAAAAGTTCTCAGACATCCATGATTTAACCGCAGCTATACAATCCAATAATTTCACTGCACAGAAATAGTTTTCACGGCTAAGGAGCACGTAGATTTGACTATCATCCGCATAGAGGTGAAAAGGCACCCCAAACCGTCGAAAAATAGCCCCCAAGGGAAGCAGGTACAAAGTGAACAACAGCGGCCCAAGAATGGACCCCTGAGGAACACCACGTCAGGAGAGCTGTGGAGGACACTGAGTCACCAATTTTAACACAGAAACTCCTGTCAGACAAGCAGGAATGAAACCATTTCAGAGCCACCCCACGGATACCAACAGTATTTTCCAGGCGACTCAAGAGAATTCCATGGTCTACCGTATCAAAAGCTGCGGTCAAGTCGAGAAGCACCAAGACTACAGTATGACCGGAATCAGAGGACAGCAAGATGTCATTTACCACCCTCAGCAGTGCCGTTTCAGTACTGTGGCCCTTTTTGAAGCCAGACTGAAAAACCTCAGGAATCCCATGCTCATCTAGAAACCCTTTTAGTTGTTCAAAGACAATTTTTTCCAGAAGTTTGGACAAAAAGGGGAGCTTGGAAATTGGTCGGAACTTCGATGGATCAGTTTGGTCAAGACCAGGCTTTTTAATTACTGGCTGGACAACTGCTTGTTTAAAACTCCCCGGCACCACCCTGTTTACCAAGCTAGTATTAATTATATGCGAAATGCAAGATGCAGCAGTAGCAAATACTTCTTTAAACAGGCGAGGGGGGATAGAGTCATTTGGTGAACCAGCAGGCTTCAGTTGACTAACCACCCTTTCCAAATAAGAGGGGGTCACAGGCACAAACTGCCAAAATAACTGAGCATGTGATCACATCAGACAGTGTAGCAGATGGAGGGCTAACAAGAGCCCTAGTGTCTAGAACCTTGCTTATAAAAAATGTAAGAAAATTTTCACACACTGCAGGTGAAGCCTCAACCAAAGCTGATTCTGGAACATTTAGGGCAGCATTCACTAAGTTAAAAAGAACACGTGGATTGTCCTTATTTGCCAAAACCATGTCTGCAAAATATGCAGCCTTAGCTGTTTTAACACATTTCTGATAATTATGCAGACAGTCTCTTAGCATTTGGAAGGAAAATTGCAGTCTATCCTTTTTCCATCTTCGCTCAGCCCTCCTGCACTCGTGCCTCGCTGCACGAGTGGAGTCATTCAGCCAGGGCTCAGATCGAGATTTAGGTTGCTTGAGCTTCAGTGGAGCAATACTGTCCAAAATCCTCAAACATAGTGAGTCAAAGCGGGAACACCACTCATCAGCATCCCAATCAGAACAGGAAGGATCATCTACCAATGGGGACTGGTTAAAAGCTGCAGAAAACTCAGCAGCAGTAGTCGAATTAATTGCCCGATGTCGGCGTACAGGAATTCCTGATTTAAAACCACACCCCAGTGGGACGTCAAAAACAACTGGCATATGGTCAGAAAACACTGCGTCACAAAGTTGAACATTTAGTACAGAGAGACCATGAGTTAATACAAGGTCCAGTGTGTGCCCATGCACCTGTGTGGTTAAAAAAGGTTACAAGTCTCCATAAGTTCCAGAAAGTCTTTTGCCATAGGTTTATCCGCACAGCACACATGAATATTGAAATCACCCACAATCAGTATTCGATCGTATTTAGGCAGGATATCAGCTAAAAAGTTAGAAAAGTCACTTATAAAATCCTTGTATTTAGGTGGCCTATATACCACCGCACACAGCACAGGAGGTTCAGCAGCCAGGACGAATGCATTTATCTCAAAACTGGAATATAAAATACCAACAAAAAAATATATATGTATATATATGTAGCAGATATGGTATTCATAGGTGTTAAGTGATATTTTCCAATGTGCTGGTATTGATGGTTCATGTAATTACAGTGATAACACCATTGCATTACATTCATTTGGAGCCGTTGTGTGTGTGTGTGTGTGTGTGTGTGGGGGGGGGGGGTCGCGTGTTGGAGGGCAGGATGTTGGAAAACTCTCCCCTCATGTTTTAACAATGCAAATATAACGTTTCTACTACTGTAAATAGTAATTTCTCTATCAAACTACAAAAATGTCTGACTAGGGTCAGTCCCTCAGTGGAGGGGGCAGGGTTTAAAGTTAAAGTTAAAGTCCCAAGTCATCATCACACACTGGTGAAATTACATCTCCGCATGTGACCCATCCCCATGGTGGGGAGCGGTGAGCTGCAGCGGTGAGCTGCAGCTGTGGCCGCGCTCGGGAACTATTTGGTGGTTTAACCCCCCAATCCAACCCCTTAGTGCTGAGTGTCAAGCGAGAAGGCATTGGGTCCCATTTTTTCAAAGTCTTTGGTATGACCCGACCGGGAATCGAACCCTGATCTCCCAGTCCCGGGGCGGACACTCTACCACTAGGCCACCGGAGCAAGCTTTGCAGAGCTTAATTCAGATTTGAAGAGACAGTACCAAAACGGGCCATTTTTGAGACTCTGCTCAGAAGAGAGGTAGAGAAGGTGTCTGACAGAAACAATAATGAGGAATTCAGACCTAAGAACTGCAGTTCCACTGCATATGAACCACAACTGAATGATTTAGATGCAAAAAGGAAGAATTTAAAAGCATGATATGGCTACTTTAACGCGCGCTTCCGTAGTTTTGTTTTGGCCCTCCTCGCGTTCCATAGTCTGACGTAAATAAGAAGCAGGAACAAGCCATTGGCCAGCGGCAAATTTCCTTTGAATCACATGTGTAAAAATGTATTAAACTTTCAAGTTAATTTCTTTTTAGGATTTCCACGGCTGGATTTTTAAGATAAAAACAGTGTTTTTAAATCGCGCGGGGACCTACGCCTAACAGGCTTTCAGTATGAGCGTAAAGCCGGCGATGACGTAACCGCTCAGAAAGTGTAAACAGTGTGTAGAAAGTGACCCGCAGCTCGGTATTTTTCTCTGGATTACGACGAGGCGGATAACCGGAGAAGTTCAACCGAACATGATCGGTGGCGAAACGGAGGAGGAGGGTACAGTTTGTTTACTTTTATTGAGTATTTAATTCCTGTGAAGCGCTGCAACCGAGACCTCTCAGCTGAGGTCTGTGTGTGTGTGTGTGTGTGTGTGGGCCACAGCTGATTTGAGTTTGGCCCCTGTTGCATTATTTTTGTCTGAGTTCAATGGATTAAGAAAGCCAAAAAAAAAAAAAAAACAGAAGTGTTGCCTTATAGTTTTGTTAAAAATAATAAGATATATTTAAAATGTGCTAAATAGGCAGAGTCCTAGTTCTTTATCACACTCTTCCCTTTGTCCTTGTTTTAGTACCACGTGTTGATTTTGTGAGTCCTTATGGTGGAACCATATAAGGTGTTATTGTGTGGGAGGTAATGCCTAATTGCACTTTTGAATATTTTTTTTTCTGAGGAGGATACTGGAGTGTATTTATCATGTTTGTTTGGTACAGTTATAATAAACATATTTTCTTTAAAAAGTATATTTGTCCACTCCATAGTTGAAATAAGAAAAATTTGAATAAGAAAAAAAAAATTGCGATTAATCGTGAGTTAACTATGGACACTCGTGCGATTAATCGCGATTAAATAATTTAATCGATTGACAGCCCTAATATATATATATATATAGTGCTCAGCATAAATGAGTACACCCCACTACATTTGTCAGAAAACCTTTAGTTTCCTTTCTCATTTTCTCTGAGCTACTAGACTACAAAATACTCCCACAAATGTTACAAACAGGGTTTATAAACAAACACATAAACAGGGTTTATAAACACCAGCTGGTGTTTATGTTTATAAACATAAACACCAGCTGGTGTTTATGTTTATAAACATAAAGACCAGCTGGTGTTTATGTTTATAAACAGGGTTTATAAATGCCAGCTGGTGTTTATAAACAACGTTTATAACACTGTAATGAGTGGAGCTCCTCTGATCCGTGTTGTTTAACTCCCTGCTCTGTGTTCCTTCCACACAGGGATGCTCAAACGTTACTGGTTTTAGTGGTGTAATGCGTCGGCTGTGGGAAACCAAACCAGTTCTGATTTGTTTAAAAGAAGCGAAAAGAGAAAACTGTGTGGACGTTGGTGTGTATTTTTATAACAGGGTAGATCTGATCTGGGAGCAGCCTCACCTCCTCTTGGGTTCCTGGAGCCAGTTGGTTCCAGGCCTCCAGCTGCAGTTCCATCTCCTTCCTCATCTCCTCTGGGTTTGGGTCTGCCCTCTGCAGAGACACACAAAACCTCAAGCTGCTGCTGGGAACCAGGGCTATCTTGTGGAAACCAAAGCACTGAGAAGATCCTCATCTCACCTGCATGGTCTCCAGGAGCAGAACGTGATGGGTGTGAATCGTGGATCCTGTTCTCCTCTCAATTGGTTGTTCTTTGTCCTTTAGGTGTTGGTCTTTAGATGTCTCCTCGTCCTTCTCTCCCCCTTTTTGCTCCTGTGTTTCTCCATCATCTACTCAGACACCAGATCCAGTCAGAGTTAGGGTTAGAGTTTCTGTGTACTGTGTTGTTTTTGTGTTGAATCAGATCAAACTAAAGGAGAACCTTGCAGCGAAGCCTTGGAGGAGGTGCCCAGCTGATCAGGCTTCAGCTCCTGGACATCAGCAGGCTGGATGTCCTCCTCCTGGTCCTCAGTCTCCATTGCTGCATCATCATCCTCATTTTGGTACTGTTCAGGTCCTGCAGCTTGTTGCTGCTCCGCTGTGGCAACATCTGAAACCAAACATGTTTATTGTTTATCTCTGGTAAACAAACTCTTCTCCACCTAAACACCAGAGTCTGAGTCTCCTGCAGCAGAGACACAGCTGGAGGACAGATGCTGCAGACCACAGGAGGGATGTAGAATTAAACCATTTCTAAACAAACGATGGGGATAGGATGAAGACTGACCGTAGGTCTGCTTGTCGTAGCTTGCCACTCCCTCTTTGATGTACTCATATAGGTCAGAGTCCTGCTGGCCTTCACCCTGCTTGTCCTCTGTGGGCTCCTTGCTGCTGTCCACCATTCGGAGACGTTTGTTGACTTGTTCATTGTGGTCTCCTGTCAATCGCTCGTTATCGGCTTGGCCGGGTTTCCTTTTGAAGCTCTGGAGGAAGGAGACTGATGTGAGGACTCACAGCAGTGTGTCAGAGCCCTGATGGTGGTGTTTTAGTGAGAGGTACCTGAGTTCTGCTCTGGGTCTGGGTCTGAGACGCCATCATGGCTGTCAGCTTTGACTGGTGTCCCTCAGATTGGCTGGCATCTGCTGCTCCGCTGCCATGCTCCTAATAGTAGAGGGAACAATCCTCCAGCTTACATCTGGAACGTCTCCCACGTGTCTCCAGTGTATCTATAGGGTCCCCAGTGCATCTACTCTCTACTGTGTCTCCACTATGTTTCCAGTGTCCTCACTGTTTGTCTAGGGCAGGGGTGCCCAATCCTGGTCCTGAAGGGCCAGTATCCAGCAGGTTTTAGTTGTAATCCTGCTTCAACACACCTGATTTCAATTAGCAGGTAATTAGCAGGCTTCTGCAGGGCTTGATGAGCTGCTGCACAGGTGATTCAACCACTGAATCACGTGTGTTGGAGCAGAGAAACCACAAAACCTGCTGGATACCGGCCCTCCAGGACCAGGATTGGGCACCCCTGGTCTAGGGTATCTCCAGTGTGTCTCCTTTGTGTCTCTAGTGTGTCTCTATTGTATCTCCAGTGTATCTCTATTTTGTCTTCAGTGTATCTCGTGTCCCCAGTATATCTCTATTGTGTGTCTACTAGGGGTGGGAATTGATACGTTTTTATCAATATCAATGGCATTGTCGATTCTGTCTATCGATCCAATTCCTTATCAATTCCCTTATCAATTCCCGAGTAGTTGAATAGGTGGCAGAAAATTAATGGCACACAGTTTCCTGTCAGTTTATTTATGATAATCAATTGTACCTGGTATCGTTTGGAAAAATCATTCCAAATGTTCTCCATTATGCTCCTTGTGAAGGCAGAGTCATCTTCTTGCTGTAGTTTTTGCATGATGGGAAAAATCTTACCACAGGTCGGACTTTAGTTGCTGGAGTCTGCTAGTGTGGAGATGTGTATATAAGGTAGGGTGACCATATTTCCATTTCCAAAAATGAGGACAGGAGATCTGTGTCTACCAATGACGCCACACAAACCACGTTGGGACCCATTTTTTTCCCGGTGTTCTGTCAGAACTCCTGGCTTAGAGCTAAAATTAATATCAGATTCTGCCAACAAAATGGCTCTAGAACAATTCATATGTAAACCGAGGTGTTTTTGCAAACACTATAATTAATACACCTGGGCAGGGTTTGAATTACACAGAGGATTCTGGGGGAGTCCAGTGACGGGGGTGGGGGGGTCTGTTTGCCTTGGCCCCCAAAATGCCTTGATACGGCCCTGGATGTGGGACTGAATTTAGAAGGTGATCTGAATTGTATCAACTATATAAATATTACATGCTTATGAATTATTGCTTTATGAAAGTAAAAAAATGTAGTGGGATAAATCTACCAACATTTTCATTTTCAAGAACTTTGTTTAGTTTTCTTGTTTTTATTTGAATATTTTCCTGTCCTGTCTGTCTCTGACCTTCCTGCTTCTCCTCAATCCACCAGAATAAACTGTTTCCTGGCTTCCTCCTGATTCACCTCGAGTTACTTTTGAACTAAACAGGTCAAATTAATCTACCGGCTGAAAAACAGTGGAGTGTGCGCTGNCCAGTGTGTCTCTATTGTGTCCCCAGTGTGTCTCTATTGTGTCCCCAGTGTGTCTCTATTGTGTCCCCAGTGTGTCTCTATTGTGTCCCCAGTGTGTCTCTATTGTGTCTCTATTGTGTCCCCAGTGTGTCCCCAGTGTGTCCCTATTGTGTCTCTATTGTGTCTCCAGTGTGTCTCTATTGTGTCTCCAGTGTGTCTCTATTGTGTCTCCAGTGTGTCTCTATTGTGTCTCTATTGTGTCTCCAGTGTGTCTCTATTGTGTCTCCAGTGTGTCTCTATTGTGTCTCCAGTGTGTCTCTTTTGTGTCTCCAGTGTATCTCTATTGTGTCTCCAGTGTGTCTCTATTGTGTCCCCAGTGTGTCTCTATTGTGGCGGCCGCGCAGGTGAGGTGAAATCACCTGAGCACAGGTGAAGCGCTCCGCTGCGGAGCGCGTCAGACACGAATAAAAGCTACGATTAAAAAACAGAAGTACCAGATTATATGAACGGACATGAACGATCGCGTGTTAATTATATTTTTGGTGGCGCCACTTTGAGAATGTTACTGTGGCCGTGCGCAGCTGCCCGGCGCGCATCAATAATCAGCATCATCTGTCCTCTCCGCTCAAAAACATCCCCGGTGCGCTGAGAGTCCATATAAATAATGTAATATAGGTAGAAATATGATCTTTTTTCGGCCTTCCCCTGGGTGTGTAAATTGACGACTTCCAGCTCCCCCGTAATTCAAACCCGGCTCCTGCCTGCGTAAGCTGCGCAACGTGCGTATTGACGTCATTTGCGCCGCCTGGAATTGATAAGAGAATCGTTTGCAAAAATGGCGAACGATTCCTAGGAATTGAACCAGTGGGAACCGGTTCTCAACAAGAACCGGTTTTCGATTCCCACCCCTAGTGTCTACCGTGTCTTCAGTGTGTCTCCACGATGTCTCTCGTGTATCTCCAGTGTATCTCTTTTGTGTCTCCAGTGTGTGTCTATTGTATCTCCAGTGTGTGTCTATTGTGTCTCCAGTGTGTGTCTATTGTGTCTCCAGTGTGTCTCCAGTGTGTCTCTATTGTGTCTCCAGTGTGTCTCTATTGTGTCTCCAGTGTGTCTCTTTTGTGTCTCCAGTGTGTCTCTTTTGTGTCTACAGTGTGTCTCTTCAGTGTGTCTCCAGTGTGTCTCTATTGACATGGGGCAAATGTCTCCTGCCTTAACCGACTGCAAAAAGTCCAAAATGCCGCTGCTAGGTTTCTCACAAATACTGACCGATGTTGTCACATCACCCCCATCCTCGCCAGTCTACACTGGATTCCAGTGCAATACAGGATTACATTTAAAACACTAACCTTTGTTTTTCAAGGCACTAAATGACTTATCCCCTCCATATCTCCGTGACTTGCTCCAGCCCTACACCCCAGTGCGTTCCCTCCGGTCTGCTGACCTTGGCCTCCTTACAGTACCAAGGAGATCTTACAAATCTCGTGGGGAGCAAGCTTTTTCTCATGCAGCCCCTAAACTATGGAACGCACTACCCCTGCACATCAGGATGGCACAATCATTACACGACTTCAAAACACGACTAAAAACCCACAACTTTAGCATTGCCATTGGCTCTTAAAATAGCCACTCTCTATCACTTTCCCTAATTTCTTGTAATCGTAGCTTCCCCTACCCATTGTTTTGCTTTTATCATGGGTTTTTAAATGTTTTTATTATTATTACTACAATGCTTGCTATATTGTATTGTCACTTCTGTGGTCTGTTCTTTGAACTAGCCTAGTTTTTCTAATTTTCTCATCATGTTTGTACACGTTTTTCTTGTATGTACAGCACTTTGGTCAGCTATAATGCTGTGTTTTAAAATGTGCTTTATAAATAAATTATGAATGGATGGATGGATATTATGTCTCCAGTGTGTCTCCATTGTGTCTCCAGTGTGTCTCTATTGTGTCTCTATTGTGTCCCCAGTGTGTCTCTATTGTGTCCCCAGTGTGTCTCTATTGTGTCTCTATTGTGTCCCCAGTGTGTCTCTATTGTGTCCCCAGTGTGTCCCCAGTGTGTCTCTATTGTGTCCCCAGTGTGTCTCTTTTGTGTCCCCATTGTGTCTCTATCGTGTCTCCAGTGTCTCTATCGTGTCTCCAGTGTCTCTATCGTGTCTCCAGTGTATCTCTTTTGTGTCTCCATTGTATCTCTATCGTGTCCCCAGTGTGTCTCTATCGTGTCCCCAGTGTGTCTCTATTGTGTCTCCAGTGTGTCTCTATTGTGTCTCCAGTGTATCTCTTTTGTGTCCCCAGTGTGTCTCTATTGTGTCTTCAGTGTGTCTCTATTGTGTCTCCAGTGTGTCTCTTTTGTGTCACCAGTGTGTCTCTATTGTGTCTCCAGTGTCTCTATTGTGTCTCTAGTGTATCTTCATTGTGTCACAAGTGTCTATTGTGTCTCCAGTGTGTCTCTATTGTGGCTCCAGTATGTCTCTATTTTGTCTCCAGTGTATCTCTTTTGTGTCTCCATTGTATCTCTATTGTGTCTCCAGTGTGTCTCTATTGTGTCTCTATTGTGTCCCCAGTGTGTCTCTATTGTGTCCGCCGTGTGTCTCTATTGTGTCCGCCGTGTGTCTCTATTGTGTCCCCAGTGTGTCTCTATTGTGTCCCCAGTGTGTCTCTTTTGTGTCCCCAGTGTGTCTCTTTTGTGTCTCCAGTGTCTCTATCGTGTCTCCAGTGTATCTTCATTGTGTCACCAGTGTCTCTTCATTGTGTCTCCAGTGTCTATTCATTGTGTCACAAGTCTCTATTGTGTCTCTATTGTGTCTCCAGTGTGTCTCTATTGTGTCTCTATTGTGTCTCTCTTGTGTCTCTAGTGTGTCTCTATTGTGTCACCAGTGTGTCTCTATTGTGTCACCAGTGTGTCTCTATTGTGTCACCAGTGTGTCTCTATTGCGTCTCCAGTGTATCTTCATTGTGTCACAAGTGTCTATTGTGTCTCCAGTGTGTCTCTATTGTGTCTCCAGTGTCTCTATCTTGTCTCCAGTGTATCTCTTTTGTGTCTCCAGTGTGTCTCTATTGTGTCCCCAGTGTGTCTCTATTGTGTCCCCTGTGTGTCTCTATTGTGTCCCCAGTGTGTCTCTATTGTGTCCCCAGTGTGTCTCTATTGTGTCCCCAGTGTCTCTTTTGTGTCCCCATTGTGTCTCTATTGTGTCCCCAGTGTGTCTCTTGTGTCTCCAGTGTGTCTCTTTTGTGTCACCAGTGTGTCTCTATTGTGTCACCAGTGTGTCTCTATTGCGTCTCCAGTGTATCTTCATTGTGTCACAAGTGTCTATTGTGTCTCCAGTGTGTCCCTATTGTGTCTCCAGTGTCTCTATTGTGTCCCTATTGTGTCCCCATTGTGTCTCTATTGTGTCCCCAGTGTGTCTCTATTGTGTCCCCAGTGTGTCTCTATTGTGTCCCCAGTGTGTCTCTATTGTGTCCCCAGTGTGTCTCTATTGTGTCTCCAGTGTGTCTCTATTGTGTCCCCAGTGTGTCTCTATTGTGTCACCAGTGTGTCTCTATTGCGTCTCCAGTGTATCTTCATTGTGTCACAAGTGTCTATTGTGTCTCCAGTGTGTCTCTGTTGTGTCTCCAGTGTGTCTCTGTTGTGTCTCCAGTGTGTCTCTGTTGTGTCTCCAGTGTCTCTGTTGTGTCTCCAGTGTCTCTATCGTGTCTCCAGTGTCTCTATCGTGTCTCCAGTGTCTCTATCGTGTCTCCAGTGTCTCTATCGTGTCTCCAGTGTATCTTCATTGTGTCACAAGTGTCTATTGTGTCTCCAGTGTGTCTCTATTGTGTCTCCAGTATGTCTCTATTTTGTCTCCAGTGTATCTCTTTTGTGTCTCAATTGTATCTCTATTGTGTCTCCAGTGTGTCTCTATTGTGTCTCCAGTGTCTCTATTGTGTCTCTAGTGTATCTTCATTGTGTCACAAGTGTCTATTGTGTCTCCAGTGTGTCTCTATTGTGGCTCCAGTATGTCTCTATTTTGTCTCCAGTGTATCTCTTTTGTGTCTCCATTGTATCTCTATTGTGTCTCCAGTGTGTCTCTATTGTGTCTCTATTGTGTCCCCAGTGTGTCTCTATTGTGTCCCCAGTGTGTCTCTTTTGTGTCCCCATTGTGTCTCTTTTGTGTCCCCATTGTGCCTCTTTTGTGTCCCCAGTGTGTCTCTATTGTGTCCCCAGTGTGTCTCTGTTGTGTCTCCAGTGTCTCTGTTGTGTCCCCAGTGTGTCTCTGTTGTGTCTCCAGTGTGTCTCTGTTGTGTCTCCAGTGTCTCTATCGTGTCTCCAGTGTCTCTATCGTGTCTCCAGTGTCTCTATCGTGTCTCCAGTGTCTCTATCGTGTCTCCAGTGTATCTTCATTGTGTCACAAGTGTCTATTGTGTCTCCAGTGTGTCTCTATTGTGTCTCCAGTATGTCTCTATTTTGTCTCCAGTGTATCTCTTTTGTGTCTCAATTGTATCTCTATTGTGTCTCCAGTGTGTCTCTATTGTGTCTCTATCGTGTCCCCAGTGTGTCTCTATTGTGTCCCCAGTGTGTCTCTATTGTGTCCCCAGTGTGTCTCTATTGTGTCTCTATTGTGTCCCCAGTGTGTCCCCAGTGTGTCCCTATTGTGTCTCTATTGTGTCTCCAGTGTGTCTCTATTGTGTCTCTATTGTGTCCCTATTGTGTCTCTAGTGTGTCTCTATCGTGTCCCCAGTGTATCTCTATTGTGTCCCCAGTGTGTCTCTATTGTGTCACCAGTGTGTCTCTATTGTGTCTCCAGTGTCTCTATTGTGTCCCCAGTGTGTCTCTATTGTGTCCCCAGTGTGTCTCTATTGTGTCCCCAGTGTGTCTCTATTGTGTCACCAGTGTGTCTCTATTGCGTCTCTATTGTGTCCCCAGTGTGTCTCTATTGTGTCCCCAGTGTGTCTCTATTGTGTCCCCAGTGTGTCCCTATTGTGTCTCTATTGTGTCCCCAGTGTGTCTCTATTGTGTCCCCAGTGTGTCTCTATTGTGTCTCAATCGTGTCCCCAGTGTGTCTCTATCGTGTCCCCAGTGTGTCTCTATCGTGTCCCCAGTGTGTCTCTATCGTGTCCCCAGTGTGTCTCTATTGTGTCTCCAGTGTGTCTCTATTGTGTCTCCAGTGTATCTCTTTTGTGTCCCCAGTGTGTCTCTATTGTGTCTTCAGTGTGTCTCTATTGTGTCTCCAGTGTGTCTCTTTTGTGTCACCAGTGTGTCTCTATTGTGTCACCAGTGTGTCTCTATTGTGTCACCAGTGTGTTTCTATTGCGTCTCCAGTGTATCTTCATTGTGTCACAAGTGTCTATTGTGTCTCCAGTGTGTCTCTATTGTGTCTCCAGTGTCTCTATTGTGTCTCCAGTGTATCTTCATTGTGTCACCAGTGTCTCTTCATTGTGTCACAAGCCTCTATTGTGTCTCTATTGTGTCTCCAGTGTGTCTCTATTGTGTCCCCAGTGTGTCTCTATTGTGTCCCCAGTGTGTCTCTATTGTGTCCCCAGTGTGTCTCTATTGCGTCCCCAGTGTGTCTCTTTTGTGTCCCCAGTGTGTCTCTTTTGTGTCCCCAGTGTGTCTCTATTGTGTCTCCAGTGTGTCTCTAGTGTATCTTCATTGTGTCACAAGTGTCTATTGTGTCTCCAGTGTGTCTCTATTGTGGCTCCAGTATGTCTCTATTTTGTCTCCAGTGTATCTCTTTTGTGTCTCCATTGTATCTCTATTGTGTCTCCAGTGTGTCTCTATTTTGTCTCCAGTGTATCTCTTTCGTGTCTCCAGTGTGTCTCTATCGTGTCCCCAGTGTGTCTCTATCGTGTCCCCAGTGTGTCTCTATCGTGTCCCCAGTGTGTCTCTATTGTGTCCCCAGTGTGTCTCTATTGTGTCCCCAGTGTGTCTCTTTTGTGTCCCCAGTGTGTCTCTATTGTGTCCCCAGTGTGTCTCTATTGTGTCCCCAGTGTGTCTCTATTGTGTCCCCAGTGTGTCTCTATTGTGTCTCCAGTGTCTCTATTGTGTCTCCAGTGTATCTTCATTGTGTCACCAGTGTCTCTTCATTGTGTCACAAGTCTCTATTGTGTCTCTATTGTGTCTCCAGTGTGTCTCTATTGTGTCTCTATTGTGTCTCCAGTGTGTCTCTATTGTGTCTCCAGTGTCTCTATTGTGTCTCTATTGTGTCCCCAGTGTGTCTCTATTGTGTCCCCAGTGTGTCTCTTTTGTGTCCCCATTGTGTCTCTTTTGTGTCCCCATTGTGTCTCTATCGTGTCTCCAGTGTCTCTATCGTGTCTCCAGTGTCTCTATCGTGTCTCCAGTGTCTCTATCGTGTCTCCAGTGTATCTTCATTGTGTCACAAGTGTCTATTGTGTCTCCAGTGTGTCTCTATTGTGTCTCTATTGTGTCCCCAGTGTGTCTCTATTGTGTCCCCAGTGTGTCCCCAGTGTGTCTCTATTGTGTCCCCAGTGTGTCTCTATTGTGTCCCCAGTGTGTCTCTTTTGTGTCCCCAGTGTGTCTCTATTGTGTCTCCAGTGTGTCTCATTGTGTCTCAAGTGTCTCTATTGTGTCTCCAGTGTGTCTCTATTGTGTCTCCAGGTGTCTCTATTGTGTCTCCAGTGTATCTTCATTGTGTCACCAGTGTCTCTATCGTGTCTCCAGTGTCTCTATCGTGTCTCCAGTGTATCTTCATTGTGTCTCCAGTGATCTCATTGTGTCACAAGTGTCTATTGTGTCTCCAGTGTGTCTCTATTGTGGCTCCAGTATGTCTCTATTTTGTCTCCAGTGTATCTCTTTTGTGTCTCAATTGTATCTCTATTGTGTCTCCAGTGTGTCTCTATTGTGTCTCCAGTGTCTCTATTGTGTCTCTAGTGTATCTTCATTGTGTCACAAGTGTCTATTGTGTCTCCAGTGTGTCTCTATTGTGGCTCCAGTATGTCTCTATTTTGTCTCCAGTGTATCTCTTTTGTGTCTCCATTGTATCTCTATTGTGTCTCCAGTGTGTCTCTATTTTGTCCCCAGTGTGTCTCTATTGTGTCCCCAGTGTGTCTCTATTGTGTCCCCAGTGTGTCTCTATCGTGTCCCCAGTGTGTCTCTATCGTGTCCCCAGTGTGTCTCTATCGTGTCTCCAGTGTGTCTCTATTGTGTCTCCAGTGTATCTCTTTTGTGTCCCCAGTGTGTCTCTATTGTGTCTCCAGTGTGTCTCTTTTGTGTCACCAGTGTGTCTCTATTGTGTCACCAGTGTGTCTCTATTGCGTCTCCAGTGTATCTTCATTGTGTCACAAGTGTCTATTGTGTCTCCAGTGTCTCTATTGTGTCTCCAGTGTATCTTCATTGTGTCACAAGTGTCCATTGTGTCTCCAGTGTGTCTCTATTGCGTCTCCATTGTGTCTCCAGTGTGTCTCTATTGTGTCTCTATTGTGTCTCCAGTGTGTCTCCAGTGTGTCTCCAGTGTGTCTCCAGTGTGTCTCTTTTGTGTCCCCAGTGTGCCTCTATTGTGTCTCCAGTGTGTCTCTATTGTGTCCCCAGTGTGTCTCTATTGTGTCCCCAGTGTGTCTCCAGTGTATCGCTTTTGTGTCCCCAGTGTGTCTCTATTGTGTCTCCATTGTGTCTCTTTTGTGTCTCTTTTGTGTCCCCAGTGTGTCTCTATTGTGTCTCCAGTGTGTCTCTTTTGTGTCTCCAGTTGTCTCTATTGTGTCTCCATTGTGTCTCTTTTGTGTATCTATTGTGTCCCCAGTGTGTCTCTATTGTGTCTCCATTGTGTCTCTATTGTGTCCCCAGTGTGTCTCTATTGTGTCTCTACCATGTCTTCAGTGCATCTCCACGATGTCTCCAGTGTATCTCTTGTGTGTCTCCAGTGTGTCTCTATTGTGTCTCCAGTGTGTCCCCAGTAAACGTCTATTGTGTCTCTACCGTGTCTTCAGTGCGTCTCCAGTGTGTCTCTAGTGTGTCTCCAGTGTGTCCCCATGTCCCAGTCTTTAATAAACCATGGGATGCTTACCTCTTTAGCCTGATCTTTCTGTGACGGCTCCCCTGCCAGCTCCACAGCTGAGTCTGACTGAACATTCTCGTCTCCAGTCTGAGCGTTCGTGTTGTGGTCCTTCCTCTCAGCTGAATTAGGCTTGTCCTCTTCCTCCCCCTCTGCCTCCTCCTGTAGGTCCCANCCAGTGTGTCTCTGTTGTGTCTCCAGTGTGTCTCTGTTGTGTCTCCAGTGTCTCTGTTGTGTCTCCAGTGTCTCTATCGTGTCTCCAGTGTCTCTATCGTGTCTCCAGTGTCTCTATCGTGTCTCCAGTGTATCTTCATTGTGTCACAAGTGTCTATTGTGTCTCCAGTGTGTCTCTATTGTGGCTCCAGTATGTCTCTATTTTGTCTCCAGTGTATCTCTTTTGTGTCTCCAGTGTGTCTCTATTGTGTCTCCAGTGTGTCTCTATTGTGTCTCCAGTGTCTCTATTGTGTCTCTAGTGTATCTTCATTGTGTCACAAGTGTCTATTGTGTCTCCAGTGTGTCTCTATTGTGGCTCCAGTATGTCTCTATTTTGTCTCCAGTGTATCTCTTTTGTGTCTCCATTGTATCTCTATCGTGTCCCCAGTGTGTCTCTATCGTGTCTCCAGTGTGTCTCTTTTGTGTCTCCATTGTATCTCTATCGTGTCACCAGTGTGTCTCTATTGCGTCTCCAGTGTATCTTCATTGTGTCACAAGTGTCTATTGTGTCTCCAGTGTGTCTCTATTGTGTCTCCAGTGTCTCTATTGTGTCTCCAGTGTGTCTTCATTGTGTCACCAGTGTCTCTTCATTGTGTCACAAGTCTCTATTGTGTCTCTATTGTGTCTCCAGTGTGTCTCTATTGTGTCTCTATTGTGTCCCCAGTGTGTCTCTATTGTGTCCCCAGTGTGTCTCTTTTGTGTCCCCATTGTGTCTCTTTTGTGTCCCCATTGTGTCTCTATCGTGTCTCCAGTGTCTCTATCGTGTCTCCAGTGTCTCTATCGTGTCTCCAGTGTCTCTATCGTGTCTCCAGTGTATCTTCATTGTGTCACGAGTGTCTATTGTGTCTCCAGTGTGTCTCTATTGTGGCTCCAGTATGTCTCTATTTTGTCTCCAGTGTATCTCTTTTGTGTCTTAATTGTATCTCTATTGTGTCTCCAGTGTGTCTCTATTGTGTCTCCAGTGTCTCTATTGTGTCTCTAGTGTATCTTCATTGTGTCACAAGTGTCTATTGTGTCTCCAGTGTGTCTCTGTTGTGTCTCCAGTGTGTCTCTGTTGTGTCTCCAGTGTCTCTATCGTGTCTCCAGTGTCTCTATTGTGTCTCCAGTGTATCTTCATTGTGTCACAAGTGTCTATTGTGTCTCCAGTGTGTCTCTATTGTGGCTCCAGTATGTCTCTATTTTGTCTCCAGTGTATCTCTTTTGTGTTTCAATTGTATCTCTATTGTGTCTCCAGTGTGTCTCTATTGTGTCTCCAGTGTCTCTATTGTGTCTCTAGTGTATCTTCATTGTGTCACAAGTGTCTATTGTGTCTCCAGTGTGTCTCTATTGTGTCTCCAGTGTCTCTATTGTGTCTCTAGTGTATCTTCATTGTGTCACAAGTGTCTATTGTGTCTCCAGTGTGTCTCTATTGTGTCTCCAGTGTGTCTCTATTGTGTCTCCAGTGTGTCTCTTTTGTGTCTCCAGTGTGTCTCTTTTGTGTCTACAGTGTGTCTCTTCAGTGTGTCTCCAGTGTGTCTCTATTGACATGGGGCAAATGTCTCCTGCCTTAACCGACTGCAAAAAGTCCAAAATGCCGCTGCTAGGTTTCTCACAAATACTGACCGATGTTGTCACATCACCCCCATCCTCGCCAGTCTACACTGGATTCCAGTGCAATACAGGATTACATTTAAAACACTAACCTTTGTTTTTCAAGGCACTAAATGACTTATCCCCTCCATATCTCCGTGACTTGCTCCAGCCCTACACCCCAGTGCGTTCCCTCCGGTCTGCTGACCTTGGCCTCCTTACAGTACCAAGGAGATCTTACAAATCTCGTGGGGAGCAAGCTTTTTCTCATGCAGCCCCTAAACTATGGAACGCACTACCCCTGCACATCAGGATGGCACAATCATTACACGACTTCAAAACACGACTAAAAACCCACAACTTTAGCATTGCCATTGGCTCTTAAAATAGCCACTCTCTATCACTTTCCCTAATTTCTTGTAATCGTAGCTTCCCCTACCCATTGTTTTGCTTTTATCATGGGTTTTTAAATGTTTTTATTATTATTACTACAATGCTTGCTATATTGTATTGTCACTTCTGTGGTCTGTTCTTTGAACTAGCCTAGTTTTTCTAATTTTCTCATCATGTTTGTACACGTTTTTCTTGTATGTACAGCACTTTGGTCAGCTATAATGCTGTGTTTTAAAATGTGCTTTATAAATAAATTATGAATGGATGGATGGATATTATGTCTCCAGTGTGTCTCCATTGTGTCTCCATTGTGTCTCTATTGTGTCTCTATTGTGTCTCCAGTGTGTCTCCAGTGTGTCTCTTTTGGGTCTCTTTTGTGTCTCCAGTGTGTCCCCAGTGTGTCTCTTTTGTGTCCCCAGTGTGCCTCTATTGTGTCCCCAGTGTGCCTCTATTGTGTCCCCAGTGTGCCTCTATTGTGTCCCCAGTGTGCCTCTATTGTTTCCCCAGTGTGTCTCTATTGTGTCCCCAGTGTGTCTCTATTGTGTCCCCAGTGTGTCTCTATTGTGTTCCCAGTGTGTCCCTATTGTGTCTCTATTGTGTCTCCAGTGTGTCTCTATTGTGTCTCCAGTGTGTCTCTATTGTGTCTCCAGTTCGTCTCTTTTGGGTCTCTTTTGTGTCTCCAGTGTGTCTCTTTTGTGTCTCCAGTGTGTCTCTATTGTGTCTCAAGTGTGTCTCCAGTGTGTCTCTATTGTGTCCCCAGTGTGTCTCTATCGTGTCCCCAGTGTGTCTCTATCGTGTCTCCAGTGTGTCTCTATTGTGTCTCCAGTGTATCTCTTTTGTGTCCCCAGTGTGTCTCTATTGTGTCTCCAGTGTGTCTCTTTTGTGTCACCAGTGTGTCTCTATTGTGTCACCAGTGTGTCTCTATTGTGTCACCAGTGTGTTTCTATTGCGTCTCCAGTGTATCTTCATTGTGTCACAAGTGTCTATTGTGTCTCCAGTGTCTCTATTGTGTCACCAGTGTATCTTCATTGTGTCACCAGTGTCTCTTCATTATGTCACAAGTCTCTATTGTGTCTCCAGTGTGTCTCTATTGTGTCTCTATTGTGTCCCCAGTGTGTCTCTATTGTGTCCCCAGTGTGTCTCTATTGTGTCCCCAGTGTGTCTCTATTGTGTCTCTATTGTGTCCCCAGTGTGTCTCTATTGTGTCCCCAGTGTGTCTCTTTTGTGTCCCCATTGTGTCTCTTTTGTGTCTCCATTGTGTCTCTATTGTGTCCCCAGTGTGTCTCTATTGTGTCCCCTGTGTGTCTCTTTTGTGTCGCTAGTGTGTCTCTATTGTGGCTCCAGTGTGTCTCTATTGTGTCACCAGTGTGTCTCTATTGCGTCTCCAGTGTCTCTTCATTGTGTCACAAGTGTCTATTGTGTCTCCAGTGTGTCTCTATTGTGGCTCCAGTATGTCTCTATTTTGTCTCCAGTGTATCTCTTTTGTGTCTCCAGTGTGTCTCTATTGTGTCCCCAGTGTGTCTCTATTGTGTCCCCAGTGTGTCTCTATTGTGTCCCCAGTGTGTCTCTATTGTGTCCCCAGTGTGTCTCTATTGTGTCCCCAGTGTCTCTTTTGTGTCCCCAGTGTGTCTCTATTGTGTCTCCAGTGTGTCCCCAGTAAACGTCTATTGTGTCTCTACCGTGTCTTCAGTGCGTCTCCAGTGTGTCTCTAGTGTGTCCCCAGTGTGTCTCTATTTTGTCTCCAGTGTAACTCTTTTGTGTCTCAATTGTATCTCTATTGTGTCTCCAGTGTGTCTCTATTGTGTCCCCAGTGTGTCTCTATTGTGTCCCCAGTGTGTCTCTATTGTGTCACGAGTGTGTCTCTATTGTGTCTCCAGTGTATCTATTGTGTCTCCAGTGTCTCTATCGTGTCTCCGGTGTCTCTATCGTGTCTCCAGTGTCTCTATTGTGTCTCCAGTGTATCTTCATTGTGTCACCAGTGTCTCTTCATTGTGTCACAAGTCTCTATTGTGTCTCTATTGTGTCTCCAGTGTGTCTCATTGTGTCTCTTTTGTGTCCCCAGTGTGTCTCTATTGTGTCACCAGTGTGTCTCTATTGTGTCACCAGTGTGTCTCTATTGTGTCACCAGTGTGTCTCTATTGTGTCTCCAGTGTCTCTGTTGTGTCTCCAGTGTCTCTATCGTGTCTCCAGTGTGTCTATCGTGTCTCCAGTGTGTCTTATTGTGTCTCTTTTGTGTCCCCATTGTGTCTCTTTTGTGTCCCCATTGTGTCTCTATTGTGTCTCCAGTGTGTCTCTTTTGTGTCCCCTGTGTGTCTCTTTTGTGTCCCAGTGTGTCTCTATTGTGTCTCTATTGTGTCTCTATTGTGTCTCCAGTGTGTCTCTATTGTGTCTCTATTGTGTCCCCAGTGTGTCTCTATTGTGTCCCCAGTGTGTCTCTATTGTGTCCCCAGTGTGTCTCTATTGTGTCCCCAGTGTGTCTCTATTGTGTCCCCAGTGTGTCTCTTTTGTGTCCCCATTGTGTCTCTTTTGTGTCCCCATTGTGTCTCTATTGTGTCACCAGTGTGTCTCTATTGTGTCACCAGTGTGTCTCTATTGTGTCACCAGTGTGTCTCTATTGCGTCTCCAGTGTATCTTCATTGTGTCACAAGTGTCTATTGTGTCTCCAGTGTGTCTCTATTGTGTCTCCAGTGTGTCTCTATTGTGTCTCCAGTGTATCTCTTTTGTGTCTCCAGTGTGTCTCTATTGTGTCCCCAGTGTGTCTCTATTGTGTCCCCAGTGTGTCTCTATTGTGTCACGAGTGTGTCTCTATTGTGTCCCCAGTGTGTCTCTATTGTGTCCCCAGTGTGTCTCTTTTGTGTCCCCATTGTGTCTCTTTTGTGTCCCCATTGTGTCTCTATCGTGTCTCCTGTGTCTCTATCGTGTCTCCAGTGTCTCTATCGTGTCTCCAGTGTCTCTCTTTTGTGTCTCCATTGTATCTCTATCGTGTCCCCAGTGTGTCTCTATCGTGTCCCCAGTGTGTCTCTATTGTGTCTCCAGTGTCTCTATTGTGTCTCCAGTGTATCTTCATTGTGTCACCAGTGTCTCTTCATTGTGTCACAAGTCTCTATTGTGTCTCTATTGTGTCTCCAGTGTGTCTCTATTGTGTCTCTATTGTGTCCCCAGTGTGTCTCTATTGTGTCCCCAGTGTGTCTCTATTGTGTCTCTATTGTGTCCCCAGTGTGTCTCTATTGTGTCCCCAGTGTGTCTCTTTTGTGTCCCCATTGTGTCTCTTTTGTGTCCCCATTGTGTCTCTATCGTGTCTCCTGTGTCTCTATCGTGTCTCCAGTGTCTCTATCGTGTCTCCAGTGTCTCTATCGTGTCTCCAGTGTCTCTATCGTGTCTCCAGTGTATCTCTTTTGTGTCTCCATTGTATCTCTATCGTGTCCCCAGTGTGTCTCTATCGTGTCCCCAGTGTGTCTCTATCGTGTCCCCAGTGTGTCTCTATTGTGTCTCCAGTGTATCTCTTTTGTGTCCCCAGTGTGTCTCTATTGTGTCTTCAGTGTGTCTCTATTGTGTCTCCAGTGTGTCTCTTTTGTGTCACCAGTGTGTCTCTATTGTGTCACCAGTGTGTCTCTATTGTGTCACCAGTGTGTCTCTATTGTGTCACCAGTGTGTCTCTATTGCGTCTCCAGTGTATCTTCATTGTGTCACCAGTGTCTATTGTGTCTCCAGTGTGTCTCTTTTGTGTTTCAATTATATCTCTATTGTGGCTCCAGTGTGTCTCTATTGTGTCTCCAGTGTCTCTATTGTGTCTCCAGTGTATCTTCATTGTGTCACCAGTGTCTCTTCATTGTGTCACAAGTCTCTATTGTGTCTCTATTGTGTCTCCAGTGTGTCTCTATTGTGTCTCTATTGTGTCCCCAGCGTGTCTCTATTGTGTCCCCAGTGTGTCTCTATTGTGTCCCCAGTGTGTCTCTATTGTGTCTCTATTGTGTCCCCAGTGTGTCTCTATTGTGTCTCCAGTGTCTCTATTGTGTCTCTAGTGTCTCTTCATTGTGTCACAAGTGTCTATTGTGTGTCCAGTGTGTCTCTGTTGTGTCTCCAGTGTGTCTCTGTTGTGTCTCCAGTGTCTCTGTTGTGTCTCCAGTGTCTCTATCGTGTCTCCAGTGTCTCTATTGTGTCTCCAGTGTATCTTCATTGTGTCACAAGTGTCTATTGTGTCACCAGTGTGTCTCTATTGTGTCACCAGTGTGTCTCTATTGTGTCACCAGTGTGTCTCTATTGTGTCACCAGTGTGTCTCTATTGCGTCTCCAGTGTATCTTCATTGTGTCACAAGTGTCTATTGTGTCTCCAGTGTGTCTCTGTTGTGTCTCCAGTGTGTCTCTGTTGTGTCTCCAGTGTCTCTGTTGTGTCTCCAGTGTCTCTATCGTGTCTCCAGTGTCTCTATTGTGTCTCCAGTGTATCTTCATTGTGTCACAAGTGTCTATTGTGTCTCCAGTGTGTCTCTATTGTGGCTCCAGTGTCTCTATTGTGTCTCCAGTGTATCTCTTTTGTGTCTCAATTGTATCTCTATTGTGTCTTCAGTGTGTCTCTATTGTGTCTCCAGTGTGTCTCTTTTGTGTCACCAGTGTGTCTCTATTGTGTCACCAGTGTGTCTCTATTGTGTCACCAGTGTGTCTCTATTGCGTCTCCAGTGTATCTTCATTGTGTCACAAGTGTCTATTGTGTCTCCAGTGTGTCTCTNCACACACACACACACACACACACACACACACACACACCCACGGACCAGATGAGTATTGAGAGTTAACGTGTGATGCTCGCTCCCCGCTGAAGGGATCCAGGTGATGGTACCTGAAGCTGCTGAGGCTGACTGGAGTCTCTGTAGCTCCTCAGAAGACTCAACAGCCCCCTCAACCCAGCAGTGACATCACCCACAGACAGACTCCTCACGTCCGCTTCCAGATCCTCCTCCAGGAGCTGAGTCAGATGTCCAGGCTTTAGCAGGTCCCTCACTGACTCCTCCCCCTCTTCTCCCTCTGATCCAACAAACAGAACCAGCAGAAAACACGCGACACATGAGGGTGTGTGTTTAAATCACCACCGTTTCCTGTAAAACTGGTGGGTTTGATCTTCTGCAGAAGACTGGTACAGGAACCAAATATCCAGATCTGAGTCAGACTGGAGAGCAGCTCATGCTGACTCTGACGAGACTTAGAGATGTGAGAGTGCTCTCTAGTCAGGGCTACTTATGAGTCTGGTTGATCACGTTAACAGTGTGGATAAAAGGCAACCTGGCAACAAGAACTGAACCCTAACCCTGGATCAGCTTTGGGTCTCCATGTTGCTCGGCTGGCTGCTCTCTCTCCCTCCTCTTCACCAGCGTCTGGACAGCACACAGCACCTTGTTGATGTTGGTCTCCAGCTCAGCAGAGAAGCGGCTGCAGAAGGGGGACTGCTGATCTGTAAACAACATTAGATCAGCTGTTAAAGTCCAGCTGACTGAGCTGGTAGCTCTGCAGGTGGTTCTGACGGATCGCTGCCTTCACCTGAGGGTGGCTGACCCAGGACCAGCAGCTGGGTCTTCCAGGCGGTGAACTCTGTGACACCAGCCTCCACCTGCCCTCGGACATATCGAAGGCTCTGCGTCACAGCTGGCTGGTAGCTGGTGCCGCCCACACTGGGAGCTGTGGTGAAGAGCTGCTCTATGCTGCACATCTGGCCTGCAACATCTGCCAGCTGCTCCATGGCTGAAGAGCAGACAGAAAAGCTGCTCCTGTGGGAGGAAAACTCATGTAGTCATCTTGTTGTTTGTTTGTTGTTCTGACCACATTTAGAGGTGATGTGATGATGCTTTACCATGTGAGCAGAACCCCCCCAGAGGCCTGTTGGACCACAGAACTCAGCTCCTCCTGCAGACTCTGGGTATGCTTCAGCATGGCAGCAACACGCTGGTGGAGCTGGAACCAAGCAGCATCTCCTCTCCTCAGCAGGCAGCCGGGGGGCTGGCACAGAGGTGTCAGGGGGGAGGGGTGCCTCAAGGTGGAGGGGCCTACCTCTGCCCTCTGCTGGGGATTGGCGGGACAGCACAGCAGCAGCCAGACCAGCTGCTGCAGGAGAAGGGCACACTGGCCAGCCAGGCCCTGTGCTGTTCTGACCCAGTCTTGGACAGAGTCTTGGGGGGGGATGGTGCACCCTGCATCCTCATTCTGAGTCTGGAGCTGGACTTTAATCTGCTGGATGTCGTCAGTTAGTGACCTACATGAGGAGATGAGGTAGAGAAGACAAGTTTGGTTTAGGTAGTAGACTTGCGTAACTCTTCACCTGCTCTGGAATCTGTTTCAGCTCAGAGAGACTCAGCTGGTTTGTGTTTACCTCCAGAACCACACAGAGACCCACTCTGCTGCTTGTAGAGTAAAGGTGTAGTTCACCTGTTTAATCAACACATCTGCAGGGGTCTCTAGTAGGAACGAAGGCCTTGTCATAGTCTGGGGTAAAAAAGCTCAGATGCGCCTGTTTCAGCACGAAGAATTCAGCTGGAGAAAAAAGTAGCTTCAGACGGCAGGATCTGGAGTCTTATTTCCTGATATGTGGACATCTCTCCTCTGATTGGCTAACAGCAACACGACTCTACCACTGACTCTGTTTGCTCTGCAACGTTGATGTTTTATCTCCAAGCTCCAACACAAGCCTGGAGGAGTTCTGCTGTGTGGTGGAGTTGCTAATGCTAACGGTTAGCTTCTACTAGCCCAGACGTTCTCTGCTGTTTCCTGGACGCTAAACCAACAACAGCCTTCCCCGTCGTGAGTCAAGATGGGTGAGTCCATGAATGTTCAGTGACAGTGTGACGTAGATCTGTCAGGATTTTCTAATCCTAGAGTTTCACCTAGAGTCTATTTTCTATCAGAAGCTAATGCAGGAGATAGGTGGAGGAGACTAGTTTCATGTTCAGCCTGCATGAAACACTCAGAGTGACCCATTAGAATCACAAATAAGATTTAAAAAATGGATTTTTACTGAACTACACCTTTAAAATGAGGTCAAAGCTGGAAACACCTGGACTGTCTGGACTCACCTGAGAGAGACCCACCGATCTGTGAGCTGGGCCAGACACCTCCTCTGTCTGAGGAGCAGCTTGAACAGGTGGGAGGTGAAGCCCCTGCAGCGCTCAATGGTCCCCACACCCACCTCCTTCAGAGGGAACAGAGAGAGGAGTAGTCACAGGTCAGGACCAGGACCAGGACCAGGATCGGGGTCAGGGATAGAACCAGAACATTTAAGCAGCAGAAATACAGGATTTGGTGAGACCTTAGCTGAATGCTGCAGAGCCGTCTGCAGGGCAGTTCTTCGGGCCCATGAGCGGTAGAAGTACTTCTGACATCCGTCCCACGCTGTCCTCACCTCTGTGAACAAACTACAACCAAAACCTCCTGAGCACTAAGATACCAGACCTCATCAGGACCAACACCTCATCCTTCCATCTGTTCATGCTGTCACTCATCAGCCCCTGATGTGGACCCTTATGGGCTCACCTGCTCTCATCCTGGTTCTGGTTCTTCACAGCACAGAGAGCAGCGCTCAGCTCCAGAGGCTGGACCTGGAGGGGGCTCTCTGGGTCAGTGGTTCTGCTCCACATCAGCCCTTTACGGTAGGACAAACCTGAAAAAGAAAACCCAGTTAGACAGGTTGATGATGCAGGTAAAGACACGAAGCAGGTGGAGGTCATCACCGGTGTCAGACAGCATCTTGAACAGGTCTGACAGAGCTCTCTTCTTCTGCTGCTGGATGTGTTTGACCTCCGTCTTCTGCTTGTCTTTGTCTGCTGTCCTGTCCACGCTGAGGCTCTGCAGGTCCCGTAGGCTGCTGAGGACCTTCCCTGATAAAACAACCAGAGGCTGAACGGTTAGACACCTCCACCTGTCCCATAGGTCTCGCAGCACACCTCCAACAGTCTCCATCAAGGTGATCGTTCACTTTACCCATGCTGGTACCGGGCCAGAACCCTGGTTTCCAAGCAGACTTCTGTTCCAGTGTAGAAGGGAAGTCTCACCTGTGAAGTAGTCCAGATCTTCAGTCAGCTCAGGTACCGGGTCCTTCTTCAGTACCTGGACACTAATCTTCTTCATTTTTCGGGCCAGAGCAGGCAGACGTGCTTGTAGAGAAGAAGCTTGGACTCCTTCTTCTGGAGGCTCCGTCTGAAACAAACCAGTCAGTAAAACCAAACCTGCTCAGGAGGAATCAGTGAGGTGGGATAGGGATAGGGCTGGAGGACACGGAACAATCCTGTCAGGATATGAATGTTCGTATGAGTCCATATCACGATATAAAACAAACTACTGTCACTCTTTAACTCATTCACTGCCATAGATGACTTTAGTCGTCTTTTGCATTTTTTACGGGGCGGGCGTCAGAACGAGCCCCCGCACCGTGAGAACAAACATCATGTGTCTAAAGCGGATCTTCATCCGTGTATGTCACACATCACGTGATCAGGAAGCAGAAAATCAATGAATTAGGAGTTTGTTTTGGGACGCTACTGTGAAAAAAACGATGCGCCAACCGGAAATGCTTCTGCAGCAGCGCTTGGGCACCAGATTGTGAACGAACAGATAACGCTAGAAATACGGTGATTCTTCCTGATGTAAGAAGTGAGTCTACTCTTCCTTTTGATAGTTTTGGCGTTTACATGATCATAGAGCACAATGTTCTGTGACTCTTCAAAAAACAGTAAAAACGCTCAAAAACGCTGGCAGTCAGGGGCTTTCTGATCAGAAAACGGCTGGCAGTGAATGAGTTAACGGACTAACTTGTTTTATCACACCTCACATCTATCAATATCTATATCTATAGATATATCATTTGTTTTTGTTATTGAATTATCGTCCAGCCCTAGTGTGGGATCAACACCTGTACCTGAAGGGCGTGTCCTCTTCCAGACAGGATGTTCTTCAGAGCCCGATGAATCCGCTGGACGGGACTGTCCTCCGAGTTTCCCTCCACATCCACACTGCCTCCTTGTTCCACCAGGGAGGGAAGACTCGGACAGTTCAGAGCTTCATCAAACTTCTTCATGAACTTAAAGAGCGTCCTGAAAGAGAGGCGTGATACTAGGCTGTCGGTGAGCCGTCAAACAGGAAGGCCACACACCTGAGAATCATTCCGTTCACAATGACAGATTCGTCTACGACGGCTGAAAAACACACGATGTGACCCAGCCTTTAAGGATGTGGGGGTACCACCCACACCCAAAGCTGCAGCTTCAAACCAGCCCCGGTCCTGACCCTGGTCCTGATACCTACCGATGGGTCTTCTCCACAGACTGTTTGATGGACCAAAAACTGACATCGTTCCACTTGGAGATCTTGACAAAGTCCTGAAACAAGGAGTTTGTATTTTATTGGACCTTAAAGGTGTTGAGAGAACCTTCAGAGGAGAACGTGTTTGTACCTTCAGCTCCTTCTCAATTGGCTCTCTGAGCTGAGTGATCCTGGCCTGAATGCTGTTGGAGAATTGGCTGTAGTATTTATGAAGGTTCCAGAGGACACTAGACAGAGACTCTGTAAGGACAGGGACAGGGACATCACTGACCACTGTAAAAAAGACATGGACCTGGTGTCTGATTACAGGTGAACCAGAACCATTTTCCATATGATCTATAATGTATGAATACAGCAGTTTGCTCCCATCCTTTAATGTCAGTAATGGAATGCGTCTCTGTGTGTGACCTCTGACCTCGGCCAGGCTGGCTGGGGATCAGCAGCAGGTGGCAGTGGAAGCTCAGCAGCATCCTGAGGCGAGTGTCAAACTCCCCCACTGTGGATCCCTCTATAAAAGCTTGGAGAGTCGAGGACACAGAGGACAGGGCGAGACGCTCCCCCCCCTTGTCTAGAGAGGACAAAGACAGACTCAACCATTCAGAGTCAACTAATGATCACACAGGTCAGGTTCTGACTGAGTGGAGAATGAAGCAGTAGACGTTCCATGTCTGGGTCACCAGGTGAGCTGCTGATTTTCTGTACCTGCACTAGGCTCCTTCCTCTCTCCCTCCAGGTACTTCTCCACCAGCTGGTAGATGGAGAACCAGTGTTTGATGGACTTCTGTGTGTGTCTCTTCATGGTGTTGTCCAGACTGTTGGACCAGCAGCTGCAGCCAACAGGAGTCACAATCACAGACCAGCTCACTGGTCAGCATCTGAAGGCTACAACATAAACTCCTCCTCTTCTTACCTGAGCTCCAGTTTGCGCCACTGGATGATGAGCTGTGTGACTGGTTCCAGTTCTCTCCGCAGGGAGACGGAGCGGCTGGCGTTGTTCTCCCAGTCCTGCAGAGGACAGTAAACACACACCTGACTCACCATGACTGGTAGAACACCAGCAGGGTGTGTCACCTGTTGGGCTGTTGACTCCTCCCACCTGAGCTTTACTGAGTAGGATCTCCAAACCGTTCAAGAACTTTGCCAGAGGGCTGGTCAGGCTGAAGGCCAGGATCCTCTCAACCACCTGGGTCAGCTGGAAACCAACAGAACCATTACAGGAACCAGAACCAAACATCATCCGTCCATCCATCTGTGCATGCGTGCGTGCGTCCGTCCATCTATGCATCCATCTATGCATCCATCCATCCATCCATCCATCCATCTATGCATCCATCCATCCATCCATCCATCCATCTACCCATCCATCCATCCATCCATCCATCTATGCATCCATCCATCCATCCATCCATCCATCCATCCATCCATCCATCCTTCCATCCATCTATCCATCCATCCATCCATCCATCCATCCATCCATCCATCCATCTATCCATCTATCTATGCATCCATCCATCCATCCATGCATCCATCCATCCATCTATGCATCCATCCATCTATGCATCCATCCATCCATCTATGCATCCATCCATCTATGCATCCATCCGTCCATCTATGCATCCATCCGTCCATCTATGCATCCATCCGTCCATCCATCCATCCATCCATCCATCCATCCATCCATCCATCCATCCTTCCATCCATCTATGCATNACAGGAATCTTGCATTAATACAGGTGTGTAACAGGAACAACACGCACTCCTCCCATACACACCTGTGGTTTGTCTTCTTTGTAATTAGGGATACTCATATCCTCCTCTTTTCCTTTCTCTCCTTCTCTCTCCTCTTCTCCCTCCTTTGCTTCATCTTCTTCATCAGCAGCCTTCTCCTCCTCAGCTTTATGTTCCTGATTGTTTTCTTCTCCAGGCTGGTTCTCCTCCATGTCCTCCTCTCCATGCTCGCCCTCTCCTCTCTCCTCCTCCCCCTCTTTCTTCTCTTCATCCATCATGTCTGGGTTAATGGATTTATCATCAGTTTCTGAGGGATTCTCTCCTGAAAACGGAAAATCAACTTTATTCAGACTCCAGATGAGAGGATATGGTTATGAAAATGTTCCTCACATTTTAGAACACTGATGATAATAAATCTGATTTTTCACTGGAACAACATGAATAATCATGTGAACTCAGACCTGGGTCAGACTTCCCAGTGCTGCTGCCAGTGGCTCAACAGGGTCACCATGGTAACCATATGTCACCAGTCAGCCTCAGACAAACACTTGACATACAGCTATAACTCAGCTATGTTCTCACCATCACCTTCCTCCTCTTCATCATCTCCAGCCTCTTCCTCCTGGTCCAGGTTGAGGTCCTGAGGCAGCTCCATGGCTTCAGGTTCTGGTCTCTTGTCCTGTTCACCATGATATGGATCCACCTCGTTCTCATCGAACTCCCTCTGAAGAGAAACGAGATTCAGTTTCACTCTTCACATTTAAGATGTTTGTGTTATATCCCCTTGCACATACGCCTGAACAATTACATGTTTATTCCTGACTCGTGACTTCTACTTAATTTTATCTTTCACCTGCACGCTTACACTTTTGCACCTCAATCACTGCTTGTACACTAGTGATGCGCAGGTTGTCTTCCGACCCGCGGGTACTGCGGGGCGGGTTGGGTCGGGTCAATAAATTATTAATTCAGTGCGGTGCGGTTTGGGGCGGGTTCATCAAATATATATATTATATAGATATGCACACTGAAGATAAAGACATTAATCAATGCTTAATTTTAATTTTTTAAACACGGTCATGTTTTAAAACGTTATAACGTGCAGATAACCTTTGACCCTTTAACGTAGGCACGTAGAACGCGGCAGCGAAGTGCGCTCCAAGCAGGTGGAGGCAGCCACATCAACAAAACGATAGAGGAAGATATTTTGGATAAAGTTCGTTTGGGAGTTTACGTTCTTAAAAGACAGGAGGGACAAACTAATCGCGTGTTTGGGAAAGATTCAGCGAGGTAAGAAGCTCAATATTAAAGTTTAAGTCCCAAGTCATCATCACACACTGGTGAAATTACATCTCCGCATTTGACCCATCCCCATGGTGGGGAGCGGTGAGCTGCAGCTGTGGCCGCGCTCGGGAACTATTTGGTGGTTTAACCCCCCAATCCAACCCCTTAATGCTGAGTGTCAAGCGAGGAGGCATTGGGTCCCATTTTTTCAAGGTCTTTGGTATGACCCGACCGGGAATCGAACTCTGATCTCCCAGTCCCGGGGCGGACACTCTACCACTAGGCCACCGGAGCTGGTATATTATATTATAGCGTGTTTTTAATGAGGCGGGGCGGGTTGTAGAACTAGACAAAGTCATGTGGGGCGGTTTGGCGCGGGTCAGACTTTTTGAAATCTGCGGTAGCCGCGGGTTGAAAAAAACCCTAACCCGCGCATCACTATTGTACACATATTGTTTGTTTACCAACTCTAGATTTATTTGGGTTGAATATTACAGTCTATGGAGCGGCTCAGGGTTACATTTGACTGCAAGTTGTACCTGAAACATGAACTTATGAAGACAACAATGTCCAAAAGGCAGTCTTGCTCCTCACCTCGTCTCCTTGTTCATGGATTTTCTCCTCCTCATCCTCACACATGTCTTGATCTTTGTCTTGGTTCTTGTCCTCGTTGGACTCTCCCTGGTTTAGGTGGTCATCCTTAGCAGCCAGCTGGGATTCCCCCTGTTCAACAGAAACAGATGGGACTCTAGTCTGGAAAAGGAGGTGCTGATCTTCCTCAGGCTGATGCTAGGTCCTACCTGATCCATGCCCTGACCAGACTCCTCCTCCTCACCACTTCCTCCTTCATCATCGTCATCGTCTCCCCACAGTCGCTCATCCAGAGTGTCTGTCTGACCGTCTCCAAGGTCTCCCATCTTTTTGTCAAGCTCCTCCTCCTCCTCTTCTTCTTTATCAGACTCCTCCTCATCTGCACCTAGGAATGATCAGAATGAGGAACCTTGAGTGGGAAAGACCAGATTTCTACAGTCTGACTCAACTCCTTCAGGTGAAACTCACCTGCTTCATCTCCATCGTGCATGTGGCCATTAAAGTCTTCAGACATTTCAATGGCATTGTCTTCTGGCTTGATGTTTCCTCCATCCTGCTGCTCCTCCTCCTCCTCCTGTCCCTCCTGACGGGTGTCCTCCACCTACAGCAGCAAAGAGACGTTTCATGAGAGAGGAAGAGATGCCATCTTGGTGTCGTTCAGGCAGAGCAGAGTTCTGGTTTTCATGAAGTTTGCCACTTCAGACTTTCTAGACGTTTGGGTCAGGTGGTTTCTATGGTTACAGAAGTAGAATTACAGCATTCCATATGTTTTTACCTGATCTTCATTCTCTATCTTGTCGCTGACATCTTTGGCTCCATCTCCTTCTCCGATTCCACCACTCTGGTAGTCATGAAACTCAGTGGCTCCATCTCCATCCCCACCATCCATCAGCTCCTGGGGCAGGCAGAACCCCTGAGGAGGACACCACAACGTTCACTAACCCGTCTCAGTAAACCAGTTCACTTTTCCCCTAATTGGTGCAGCACCAGTACCTTCTGGGCCAGCTCGGTGAAGATGCTAGCCAGGATAGAGAGCAGTTTGCCTGTGCTCCGATGGACTCCCAGTGACACGGTCAGGAAGTAGAGCACCAGGTCAGAGTACACGCCCAGCAGGGGGTGCAGACGCACCAGCATCCTGCAGGCCTGGTTCACCTCCTGATCACACACACACACACACACACACACACACACACACACCCACGGACCAGATGAGTATTGAGAGTTAACGTGTGATGCTCGCTCCCCGCTGAAGGGATCCAGGTGATGGTACCTGAAGCTGCTGAGGCTGACTGGAGTCTCTGTAGCTCCTCAGAAGACTCAACAGCCCCCTCAACCCAGCAGTGACATCACCCACAGACAGACTCCTCACGTCCGCTTCCAGATCCTCCTCCAGGAGCTGAGTCAGATGTCCAGGCTTTAGCAGGTCCCTCACTGACTCCTCCCCCTCTTCTCCCTCTGATCCAACAAACAGAACCAGCAGAAAACACGCGACACATGAGGGTGTGTGTTTAAATCACCACCGTTTCCTGTAAAACTGGTGGGTTTGATCTTCTGCAGAAGACTGGTACAGGAACCAAATATCCAGATCTGAGTCAGACTGGAGAGCAGCTCATGCTGACTCTGACGAGACTTAGAGATGTGAGAGTGCTCTCTAGTCAGGGCTACTTATGAGTCTGGTTGATCACGTTAACAGTGTGGATAAAAGGCAACCTGGCAACAAGAACTGAACCCTAACCCTGGATCAGCTTTGGGTCTCCATGTTGCTCGGCTGGCTGCTCTCTCTCCCTCCTCTTCACCAGCGTCTGGACAGCACACAGCACCTTGTTGATGTTGGTCTCCAGCTCAGCAGAGAAGCGGCTGCAGAAGGGGGACTGCTGATCTGTAAACAACATTAGATCAGCTGTTAAAGTCCAGCTGACTGAGCTGGTAGCTCTGCAGGTGGTTCTGACGGATCGCTGCCTTCACCTGAGGGTGGCTGACCCAGGACCAGCAGCTGGGTCTTCCAGGCGGTGAACTCTGTGACACCAGCCTCCACCTGCCCTCGGACATATCGAAGGCTCTGCGTCACAGCTGGCTGGTAGCTGGTGCCGCCCACACTGGGAGCTGTGGTGAAGAGCTGCTCTATGCTGCACATCTGGCCTGCAACATCTGCCAGCTGCTCCATGGCTGAAGAGCAGACAGAAAAGCTGCTCCTGTGGGAGGAAAACTCATGTAGTCATCTTGTTGTTTGTTTGTTGTTCTGACCACATTTAGAGGTGATGTGATGATGCTTTACCATGTGAGCAGAACCCCCCCAGAGGCCTGTTGGACCACAGAACTCAGCTCCTCCTGCAGACTCTGGGTATGCTTCAGCATGGCAGCAACACGCTGGTGGAGCTGGAACCAAGCAGCATCTCCTCTCCTCAGCAGGCAGCCGGGGGGCTGGCACAGAGGTGTCAGGGGGGAGGGGTGCCTCAAGGTGGAGGGGCCTACCTCTGCCCTCTGCTGGGGATTGGCGGGACAGCACAGCAGCAGCCAGACCAGCTGCTGCAGGAGAAGGGCACACTGGCCAGCCAGGCCCTGTGCTGTTCTGACCCAGTCTTGGACAGAGTCTTGGGGGGGGATGGTGCACCCTGCATCCTCATTCTGAGTCTGGAGCTGGACTTTAATCTGCTGGATGTCGTCAGTTAGTGACCTACATGAGGAGATGAGGTAGAGAAGACAAGTTTGGTTTAGGTAGTAGACTTGCGTAACTCTTCACCTGCTCTGGAATCTGTTTCAGCTCAGAGAGACTCAGCTGGTTTGTGTTTACCTCCAGAACCACACAGAGACCCACTCTGCTGCTTGTAGAGTAAAGGTGTAGTTCACCTGTTTAATCAACACATCTGCAGGGGTCTCTAGTAGGAACGAAGGCCTTGTCATAGTCTGGGGTAAAAAAGCTCAGATGCGCCTGTTTCAGCACGAAGAATTCAGCTGGAGAAAAAAGTAGCTTCAGACGGCAGGATCTGGAGTCTTATTTCCTGATATGTGGACATCTCTCCTCTGATTGGCTAACAGCAACACGACTCTACCACTGACTCTGTTTGCTCTGCAACGTTGATGTTTTATCTCCAAGCTCCAACACAAGCCTGGAGGAGTTCTGCTGTGTGGTGGAGTTGCTAATGCTAACGGTTAGCTTCTACTAGCCCAGACGTTCTCTGCTGTTTCCTGGACGCTAAACCAACAACAGCCTTCCCCGTCGTGAGTCAAGATGGGTGAGTCCATGAATGTTCAGTGACAGTGTGACGTAGATCTGTCAGGATTTTCTAATCCTAGAGTTTCACCTAGAGTCTATTTTCTATCAGAAGCTAATGCAGGAGATAGGTGGAGGAGACTAGTTTCATGTTCAGCCTGCATGAAACACTCAGAGTGACCCATTAGAATCACAAATAAGATTTAAAAAATGGATTTTTACTGAACTACACCTTTAAAATGAGGTCAAAGCTGGAAACACCTGGACTGTCTGGACTCACCTGAGAGAGACCCACCGATCTGTGAGCTGGGCCAGACACCTCCTCTGTCTGAGGAGCAGCTTGAACAGGTGGGAGGTGAAGCCCCTGCAGCGCTCAATGGTCCCCACACCCACCTCCTTCAGAGGGAACAGAGAGAGGAGTAGTCACAGGTCAGGACCAGGACCAGGACCAGGATCGGGGTCAGGGATAGAACCAGAACATTTAAGCAGCAGAAATACAGGATTTGGTGAGACCTTAGCTGAATGCTGCAGAGCCGTCTGCAGGGCAGTTCTTCGGGCCCATGAGCGGTAGAAGTACTTCTGACATCCGTCCCACGCTGTCCTCACCTCTGTGAACAAACTACAACCAAAACCTCCTGAGCACTAAGATACCAGACCTCATCAGGACCAACACCTCATCCTTCCATCTGTTCATGCTGTCACTCATCAGCCCCTGATGTGGACCCTTATGGGCTCACCTGCTCTCATCCTGGTTCTGGTTCTTCACAGCACAGAGAGCAGCGCTCAGCTCCAGAGGCTGGACCTGGAGGGGGCTCTCTGGGTCAGTGGTTCTGCTCCACATCAGCCCTTTACGGTAGGACAAACCTGAAAAAGAAAACCCAGTTAGACAGGTTGATGATGCAGGTAAAGACACGAAGCAGGTGGAGGTCATCACCGGTGTCAGACAGCATCTTGAACAGGTCTGACAGAGCTCTCTTCTTCTGCTGCTGGATGTGTTTGAC